>OX451737.1:610062721-610338903 GCA_948472305.1 Vicia faba
AAGATTCGCACCAGCGGTTCTCACAAAAATCAAAGCTGAGATCGAAAGGTTGCTGCGCTGCAGATTCATCAGAACCACAAGGTATGTCGAATGGTTAGCAAATATAGTGCCTGTTATTAAGAAAAATGGCTCTCTGAGAATTTGCATAGATTTTAGGGATTTAAATACTGCAACCCCTAAAGATGAGTACTCCATGCCTGTGGCAGAAATGTTAGTAGACTCTGCTGTAGGATTCGAATATTTAAGTATGTTAGATGGATACTCTGGGTACAATTAGATTTTTATTGCTGAAGAAGATGTTGCCAAGACAGCATTTTGTTGCCCAGGAGCCTTAGGCACCTACGAATGGGTAGTGATGCCTTTTGGTTTAAAAAATGCTGGGGCAACTTATCAAAGGGCAATGAATTCGATTTTCCATGATTTCATTGAAACCTTTATGCAGGTGTATATTGATGATATAGTCATCAAATCTATATCTGCAGAAACCCATTTGCATCATATGAGCCAATCATTCGAACGAATGAGAAAACATGGCTTAAAAATGAACCCCCTTAAGTGTGCATTTTTTGTGCAGGCTGGAGATTTTCTTGGCTTTGTGGTTCATAAAAAAGGAATCGAGATCAATCAAAATAAGACCAAAGCCATAACGGAGACGAAAGCACCTACATCAAAAAGGGAGCTGCAATCTTTGCTAGGGAAGATTAACTTTCTCAAAAGTTTCATTTCGAATCTAAGTGGAAGAACCCAAGTTTTCTCTCCGTTGCTTCGTTTGAAGCAAGGCCAAGCCTTCGAGTGGAACGAAGCCCATTAGGAGGCATTTGACAAGATAAAAAGATATCTCTCTCAGCCTCCCATCTTGTCTCCACCTTCATGGGGAAAGCCCATGAGATTGTACATATCTGCCTCTGAAGTTAGTATAGGTAGTATGTTAGCACAAGAGGATAGCAATGGCATCGAAAGAGCCATATACTATTTAAGTAGGGTATTGAATGATGCAGAGACTAGATATAGCAATATAGAAAAGCTATGTCTCTGTTTGTACTTTTCTTGTATGAAACTTAAGTATTATATAAAGCCTGTTGATGTTTATGTTTCATCTCATTTCGATGTTATCAAACACATGCTTTCAAAACCAATAATGCATAGCAGAGATGGTAAATGGGCTTTAGCCTTAACAGAATATTCTTTGACTTTCATGCCTTTAAGAGCTGTGAAAGGTCAGGTAATTTCTGATTTCATTGTGGACCATTCACTGGTCGAAAAGACTGTCATGGGTTACGTTGAAATGCAACCTTGGAAATTATACTTTGATGGTTCAACCCATAGGGATGGTAGTGGTGTTGGAGTTCTTATAATTTCTCCTGAAGGAATTCCAACAAAATTCAAGTATAAGTTAGATGGTCCCCGTTGCTCGAACAACGAAGCTGAGTACGAAGCGCTTATTGTTGGACTTGAAGCTTTGTTGGAATTGGGGGCAACTAGAGTCGAAATTAAAGGAGACTCAGAGTTAGTAGTCAAGAAAATAACAAAGGAGTACAAATGCATAAAGAAAAATTTGATGACATACTTCGTAATAGTTAACAGGCTACTTAGAAAATTCGAATACATGGATATTCAACATATACCAAGAATAGAAAACCAAGAAGCAAATGACTTAGCACAGTTGGCTTCAGGTTATAAAGTTTCTACCAAAAACTTTGAGGATTTGGTCGAATTAAGAGGTAGGGTTATGGCTACTAGACTTATACCATCAGATCTATAGAGCATAAAATTAGGTTGTGCTGATAAACAGGGATTCGAATTACTAGCCATAGACACCTTATCAGATGCAGACTGGCGAAGTCCACTTGTGAGTTATTTAACAAATCCAACATTGAATGTTGATAGGAAGGTAAAACATAGAGCATTATCATATGTCCTCATGGGAAATGAACTGTTCAAAAAGACCCAGGAAGGCGTATTACTGAAATGCCTAGGAGAAAGTGAGGCATACTTAGCATTGTCAGAAGTCCACAATGGGGCATGTGGGGCACATCAAGCAGGTCATAAAATGAAATGGTTGTTATTTCGATATGGCATGTATTGGCCCAGCATGCTCAAAGATTGTATAGACTTTGCTAAAGGATGTGAAGAATGCCAGAAACATGCAGGAATTCAACATGCTCCTGCAAGTGAGTTGCATTCGATCATTAAACCATGGCCCTTTAGAGGATGGGCATTAGATTTAATAGGAGAAATTAATCCTGCTTCGTCTAAAGGACATAAATATATCTTGGTAGGAATAGATTATTTTACCAAGTGGATCGAAGCAATACCATTAATAGTTGCTGATCAAGAGGCTATTATTGAGTTCATACAGAAACAAATTATCTATAGGTTCGGATTGCCAGAGAGCATAACCACATACCAAGGTTCTGTGTTTACTGGTAGGAAGATGCAAGAATTTGCTCAAGAGATGGGGTTTAGATTAATAACATCAACACCATATTATGCTCAAGCAAATGGTCAGGTCGAAGCAGCCAATAAAGTTATAATAGGATTAATTAAGAAACATATTGGTAAAAAGCCAAGGAACTGGCACAAAACTTTGGACCAAATACTATGGGCCTGTAGAACATCTCCAAAAGAAGCTACTAACACCACGCCTTTCTAACTAACATTTGGTCATGATGCAGTTCTGCCAGTAGAAATTCATCTACAATCAGTTAGAATTCAAAGACAAAACGAGATCCCATCTGCATTATATCGGGAGATGATGATGAATGAGTTAGTTGAGTTAGATGAAGTTAGATTGCATGCATTGGAAATCTTAATGAGAGAAAAGGAAAGGGTAGCTAGGGCATATAACAAAAGGGTGAAAGGAAAAGCATTCACTATTAATGACTTAGTCTGGAAAGTCATATTGCCCATGGACAAGAAAAATAAAATATTAGGTAAATGGTCACCTCATTGGGAAGGACCTTTTCGAATAGTAAAGATATTTTCAAACAATGCATATGAAATTGAAGAGTTGGCTGATGATAAGCGAATCCTAAAGGTTAATGGGAAATATTTAAAGAAATATAAGCCACGCCTGCAGGAGATTCGAATAATAACAACGTAATCGAAATATCATAAAGGAATGCCAAAATGGTAATATAGATTGCCAAAATGGCGTTGTTTGGATATTACAGACCAAAATTCAGCCAAAGATTCAAAACTGATTAAATAAACTGAGATTTAAAAATACGCATTGTTCCTCAATCTATTAAAAGTACTCCGAAAGGACTCAAGCCTTTGTTGAGTGAAACGCCTTGCTCCTTCTAGGGTAGCTACTTCTCCTTTAAGTTGCTATGCTGCCTCCATTTCTATAAGTCCTTTGTTGAGGAGCTCTTCGAACTGATCGCCAGCAGTATTGGTTTCATAGGCCAATTGTTGTTGTTGAGCCTCCTTAACCTTCTGTTGAAGCTCTTAGATTTGCTTTTCCCAGAGAAGAATAGACTGAGCTCGAGCTTCATAGTCAGTTTTGGCTTGCTTTATATGCATGGCTTGGTCTTCAGCTTCTTTAGAGAGCTTCGACGCATGCTCATAAGCAGCGTCCATGGCAGTTCGTTTCTCTTGGACCTTTCTAGTAGCAAATTCGTCTTGAAGAAGACACCCAGTCACGTTATCTAACAAAGATTGAAGATCGAATAATATGGTGCTGACTGGCAAAGAGCAGGTGGCGAGGTTAACTTGCATAAGTAGCTCCTTCATGGTATAGCAAGCTGTACTATCCTTTTTGAGCACTTCGAACAAGTCCACATCAAGGATTGTTCTCCTAATTCTGTTAAGGAGTACAACTCTATCATCTGAGGGCAATGGATTGTTAGTCGAACTAGTACCAGCCCTAGCAAGAGGAATGTCCCTTTGAGCTAGTTTAGCCTTCATATACCCAATTGGGTCATTTCGTCTTAGGAGAGCTAGCTCCTCTTCAATCATTTGATATTGAGACGATTGAGGAAGTTCCATGCGCAAGGGAGTCACATCCATCTCGACTTCCATAGGCTCATTGGTTTGGTCACCATCACCTTCACTTTTTTCTCGCTCATTTCCTTCTTCATCATTGACCAGATCCACCACTTCAATATCATTTTTCTCACTGCTATCGGCATCTGACTCTGTTCCAGCAGTCGAACCATTCTGGGCATCTTCTTCCTCAGATCCTTCTTCTGCAGATTCTTCGTTCTCTTGATCAGAATCAGCCTTTTCCTCTTCAGCATGAATGTCCTTTGGGTTCTCTTGAAGGGTTTCGAGAGGAGACTTTTGAAGTGAAGTTTCTGGTAAAATCTCTGCAGATTCATGAAGCGTTTCTTCATTCGTTTCTTTTAAAGGAGGAGAAATGCTTTGGTCATCTTGTTGCTCTGAAGCCCCAGTCGGAACCGCCATGTTGGAGGATCCTTTGTTTTGCACCAGGTTACTGGAGGCCCCATGAGGAGAAGAGTTGATGGGAGCAACAGTCTTTGATGGAGAAGTCGAAGTGGTAAGAGTTGGGTTCGAAATGTCCTACAAAGACAAAGAATATTAAGAGCATGCACCAAGGTAATGAATAACTATTTTTGCTAAAAAAAAATTCGAAGTTTAATTTACCTGTGGGTTCTCAGAGGAAAGGTTACTATCTATATGTTCCAACATTACGCTAGAGGTCGAAGGTGGATTTTTGGATTTTGTTGAGGGAGCGGCATCTCTGGAATCGAGGCAAGAAATGCCAGTTGGTGCAGCGCCTTTGGAAGTTTCTTTCTTCTGCTTCTTCTTCGAAGCGGTCGGTGAATTCCCTCCAGCATTTGGATTCTTCCCAGAAGTGCTTGTTTTCCTTTTCTTCGGAGTGGTTGGTGGGAGTTTGTTAGTCTGAAAAGATTTAAACATGAGTTAGACCTAAATCATGAAATTCAGTTTATTCGAAACATCAGGGCTAATTGATTACATGTGGAGTTGGAACAGTTGTTATTACTGGTGTTGTTGTTGTTGCAGTAGTTGTTGTTGGTATGGATAAGGTCACATCATCAGTGGTTTAGACAGATTGTTGGGAGGTACTTCCTTCTTTAGACTTCGAAGCAACGGTCTTTATCCTGATGGCTGAAAATCGAAACAATTAAGGTAAAAGTTAAAAGTGAAGAAAGTAAGAAACATTTGGGATTTTCCCAAGCATTCGCACCTGCGCCTTGATTAGATATAATCGACATGGCAGAAAGGTCATAGCAAAGATATCCTGGGAAATCATGGAGCCAATGACGAGCCCATGTCACAGTCTCAGATGGCTTTGGTTTCTTTTGAAGGTATTTGAACATTTGTTTGCAAGTGAACCACCAAGGGTATGGAGGAAACCAAGCCAGAGCCAGTTTTGAGGTAGGCAACCTAGGGAATTTAGGTGGATGCATTTCGAGTCCCAACCTATACCTATCCTCAGGTGACAACCCTGAAGGAAGTTTGAGCTTAGAAATTTTTTCTTTAAATTTTTCCTTCAAGGTCTCAGCCGCTTGATGCACAGTGGTTTCCATGTGTGTGGGATCATAAGTGGTTTCGAAATAATTTTGAAAAGTCCTAATCTCTTTGGCGTGAGTGAACATACCTTTCTTGGAGTGTACCTGCACATCGAACGCATCAGTTAGTTTCTGTTGAATGGAGAGGGTATCGAACATATAAGATTGGTAGAACTTAGTCCACCATTCCAGAAAACCCTTTGTTATGAAGTGTGTGGGTTCAAAGGGTAGTAGTTCAAATTGAGCGAAGCCTTGATATTGTTCCTGTTGCAGTTTGGCTTCTCTTGCTTTAAAGGTTCGACCAGAGGTGATGCCACTCTCTGTTTGGAACAGAGGTTCAGGGATTAGTTAGCACAGGCCAAATTGTCTAGAAACAAAGTTAGGTTGATAGGTAAAGAGGAAGATTTGATTCTTGGAAGGAGTGATTCATGAGGAAATTAATCTAGGAAGCAAAAAGGCTTTCCAAATATCTTGAATTTCTTTGCTTTTAACTGCTTCTGAAAGAGACATGGTGAACCATGATGGTCCATGAGTCCTTGAAGCAAAGGGTGCCATGGTCTCTTCAAATTTGTGTCTTTTGGAAAAAATCATGATGTAGTTTGAGAAAAGAACCTTGAAGTCATCTTTGTCATCATTCGGGGTCAGTTTTCACAGCCTTGTACCTTCAATAATTCTATCCGCTATCTTCGGATCTTGTTCAACAACGGTATCAGCAGTTGATAGTGAGGGTTTAAACATGGCATTAAGCCATAATTGGAGTAACCAGAAGGGGCCAGCTAGAAGGATGTTTTTGGGAGTATGGGATTTCAAACTCGAAATGGCTGATCTTAAGCTTTCGTAAAGATCAACAAGTAATAGTTCGCTCAAACATACCCTCATATTCTCATGTAAGTCTCTAGCTAGAGGGATGAACCTGCTTGCTACCTGTAAGGACCTACTGCAGAATACGTATCTTGATAACCATAAAGTGAGGAAAGCAATATGTTCCACATCCGACACGTTATCTCCTTCAGTGTGGTAATGGCTAATGAATTTTGAAAAGCTGGCTAATTTGACTTCGAAGTCAATAATGCTGGAGTGCTCTTCATTATCAGGGATGTAGGTTTCTCCTACTGGTGACAAACCAGTGATGGCTGCTATATCGAAAAATGTGGGTGTTATCATTCCCCCAGGGAGATGAAAGGTGTTGTAGGTGCTGTCCCAGAAATATAAGGACGCAAATAATAATGGATGACTATAGGTGAAGCCTGGTTTCGATAACTTAATCAAATTATAGATTCCTAATTCCTCCCATTTCTGGGATTTCTTGGCTGCTACTTTGGTAAGCCAGTTTTGGTAAGCTATGTCAGAGGTAGGGCAGGATCGGAATGGTTTAAAGTTGCTCTTCACATAGTCTAACATAAAGGGATCTTTTCGGGGAACGGTTGGAGTTTCTATGGTTGTCGAATCAGAAGACTCGCCTATCTTAGGGATGTCCATCTTATTAAACAAGGGTTTAAAGTTGTAACAGACAAGGAAGATTTTTCTAGTATCTTTTAAGATTTCAAAGACTGTAAGAGGACCCATTAGAGCAAACCTCTTTCCAACAGCGTTAGTTGGAATCAGTACCTGAGAGGCGTAGAGCATTTCCTTTTCTTTGGAGATCATTTGGGGGATAAGCACAGATTGACCTTGATAAGTAGCAACCTTGATTTCCATTATTGTTCCTGTGTTCTTGCCTTTCTTTTTGGAAGTTTTCTTCAGATGGGATGATGTTGTAGAAGACATTGTTGAAGATTGTTGGAAGTTTTAGGGTTTCAGTGAGAAGAGAGGAAGAAAAGTTTCAGAATGTGGAAAAGAATAAAAGACTAAGTTGATTGGTTTTTATAGTGTGGAAGTTTAAACATCCACTAAGTGAGACTAGGATACGTGGGAGTCATTGGTTGGATTGAGAAGGAGGTGGCGTAAAGGCTGATATTGGTAATAAGCGTGATTAATAATAATCATTGTTTTATAACTGCACCATGCTGTGAAATACTGATTCAAGACGGTTAAGAAATCCAAGAGGCGTCGTGATTGACGTGATTGGAGTCATACATAATAAATGTTACGATTACTCAAAGGTCACATCAAAATCTTGCAAATATATTTAAAATAAGTGTTTCTCAAACGATCGAAATACATATTTTAAAGGGGCATTTTGTTGGCTGAAGGTTTTGATGACACAGTTCGAAATGAAGCAATATGGATGTTTCGTTGGAATAAAGCAGAATGTTACAGTTCGGAATGGTAGAAGTGGTTCTTCGAGCGGGCATGTCTAAGAACGGAGCTTCGAGTGACAGTTGAAGATATATTTAAAAGAGGCCTCGAAGTGATATCGAGACTGTGTCTGTGAAATGAGTTCGAAGAAAAGATTGCCAAGGCATTTGAAATTCAAACGCGAGCGGGATGTTGGAATTCAAATATATATGCGCTGGAGCATTCGAAGACGCGTGGAAGCTAGAGAGGAGCAGTGCTCTGCATGTTCTGAACGTGGCAGAATCTTATAGGCAAGACCGTTATGGTCGAAGTAGTATAAATAGAAGTCTTAGCGTTAGGATTTCGTGTGTCATATCTATTGTACAAAATTCAGTAAACATTCACAATACCACATGGCTAGGGAAACGAATTCTCGAACAATGTACGTATGATAACACCAAATATTTATAATTCAGTAAAACTCTTTATCTTTTCCAGTTTATCTTCTATCTTCATGTTAATGTCATTCAAATACCTTTATCTTCAAAGTCATTTACTGATTTCTTGCATTTAAACGCTTTCCTTCTATTTCGAATCCTTTACATTTCAGAAACTCTTTTACGTTTCATGCTTTTATCTTCATGCTTTTACATTAAGTACCTTTATCTTCAAAGTCATTTACTGATTTCTTGCATTTAAACGCTTTCCTTCTATTTCGAATCCTTTACATTTCAGAAACTCTTTTAAATTTCATGCTTTTATATTCATGCTTCTTACATTAAAGCCTTTACACTCAAAGTTATTTACTTGTTTCTGCATATACACATTTCTTTGCAATCGAATCTTTATTTATTCAATTCAGTTTCGTATGTCTTTACTTGATCATGTCATTAGATCCTTTTAATATGGTAATCGAAGTGAGTTGAATGTCTATAAAACATTCCAAATACAAATCCTAACCATGAATATCAGTTTTACAATTAGAGTTATCCAAACGACCAATACCCCATAGGATCAATCTAGTCGATCCTGCAAGTTACCAGAGAGATTGAATAACAGTCATTAAGATTATTTGATAGTTTGGAGGACTAGCGGTTGTTTACCAGAAATCACTGTAAACACCAACGCCTGATGGATACCTAAGAGATCCTCTTTCAAAAGACTCATGTTGATACTATCACTCATGTTACTCCTGATACCTTTGTTACTTCAATCCATGACATTGCTATAATAACCATCTCCGACAATCTTTCCAAGACCTGCAAAAGACCTGTTAAGATTATGCCTGATCCTAAGTTCGTAACGCTGAAGATTACCATGCCGGGGACTGTCCCCTATAAGTCCAACAAAACGATACCATGGAATTATGGAGGAGAAATTTTCTACCATGGTGTCAAACAGATCGAATCAGTCCAAGAAAATTCCGAGGAAGAAACTCTTGATGTGGGGAATATTGCGAGGACGAGTAAGATAACTCGTAGTGGAAGAATATTCTCTCCGGAGATTGCTCCTCCACGGGCAGTCTTCGGACCCTCAAGTGCTTTTGTGCCTGTCAAGATATCTGTGCAAGGTGCAGTGATCGAAGAAATCGTTACTCCTGAAGTTGAACCCTATGCTGTTATTACTGGTAAAGGTAAGGGAATCGAAGAAGCGCCCGTCAGGACGAGGGCTCAGACTTTGGTTATTCCCGAGACCACCCAAAAGGAGATGGAGGAGATCTTAAAGATAATCAAGAATAGCGACTATGATGTCGTAGAACAGCTGGGGCAAACCCCTTCGAAAATCTCTATGCTAGCTCTGTTACTTTTCTCCAAGGCGCATGCCAAGGCCTTGATCAAATTTTTGAAAACAGCACACGTGCCTCAAGAAACTTATGCAAATCAGTTTCAAGAGTGTGTGGCTAGCCTTACAACCGACAATGGTCTTGGTTTCTCTGATGCTGATTTGACCCCTAAGGGAAGAAAACATAATGATGCGTTGCACGTCTCGGTAGATTGTAGAGGGACTACACTTGCTCATGTTCTGGTCGATACCGGTTCATCTTTAAATGTCCTACCGAAGAAAGCATTGGACAGGATAGACTGTGAAGGTTTGACTTTAAAACCCAGTAATATCATTGTTAGAGCCTTCGACAGTTCTAAGCGGATGGTTCACGGAGAGGTGGACATCCCAATCAAAGTGAGTATAAAGACCTTCAACTCTACTTTTTATGTGATGGACATCCGTCCTTCATATTCATGTTTGTTGGGAAGGCCATGGATCCACAATGCTGGGGCGGTCACTTCTTCTCTACACCAGATGCTAAAGTACCCAGTCTAGGGTAAGATCATAACAGTTCATGGTGAGGAGGAATATATGATAAGCCACCTTAACTCTTTCTGCTACGTAGAGTTAGATGGTGAATTCATAGAAACACCTTTCCAACACTTTGAAGAGGTTTCTCCTGAGGTCGCAGTAGCAAAGGCGATAACTAATGTGCCTATCATTACCAAGCCGGTGTCCCGGATGTCGTCCCTCAAGGATGTGGAGGCTGTAATCAAGGAGGGAGGAAGTACAGTGTGGGGTCACCTGCCAGACTTTCCTCACAAGACAGACAAGTTCGGATTGGGTTTCACTACTGCTAGCCAGAAGGCTGTGCGTCACTCCCAGGCTGGAGGACCACCTTTAAAGATCACTCACCATGGGTTTCATGCTTTAGGAGATGATAAAGAAGGAGGCAACTTTGAATATTGGATCTTTCCAACCATTGAAGGAGGATTAAGCAACTGGGAGGCGAAATACTTTGTTCCCATCACTTTCATCAATCAGTAATTTATCTTTGAACAATTTCCTATTTGGTCTGTAATAATTAAACAATTCGTACACTCTTTTGCCTTGTGCCTTACCCGGGGCACATAGGTCCATTTGTAAGGGCTTTGATTCTTCATTTTCATATGCCATTTTTAATGAATCATGGACGTTTTTCATCTATAAACTTTTGTGTTTCATTTTCTTTCCTTTTACATTTTATTTTGTTTAAGGATGGCTATCCCTTACACACACCCACACTCACAAAATGCAGGTACCCATCCACTCTGGATTCCATGGGTGACTATTCTGCTTTGGCCTTCAATGACTCTGAGGATCTGGTCAATCATGCCGAGTACGAAGGTGATGAAGACTGTGAAGTGCCTGGAGAGTTAGCCAGACTTTTGCAACAAGAAGAAAGGGCTATTCTGCCCCATGAAGAGTTATTAGAGACTATCAATTTGGGAACATATGAAGACAAGAAAGAGGTTAAAGTGAGTGCCAACCTGGAGCCAAGTGTCAAAGAGCGTCTAGTTCAGCTGTTGAATGAATATGTCGAGATCTTCTCCTGGTCCTATGAAGACATGTCGGGACTGGATACAAATATTGTGGTTCATCGTCTCCCTACAAGAGAAGAATGTCCACCAATCAAACAAAAAGTCCGCCGAATGAGGCCCGACATGTCAGAAAAGATCAAAGCTGAGGTGATGAAGCAATTCAATGCTGGCTTTCTGGCTGTTACTTCCTATCCACAATGGGTTGCTAACATTGTGCCCGTGCCTAAGAAGGACGGCAAAGTCAGAATGTGTGTGGACTACAGAGACCTGAATAGGGTTAGCCCTAAAGATAATTTTCCACTACCACACATCGACATCTTGGTTGACAACACAACTCAACACAAGGTATTTTCCTTCATGGATGGATTCTCGGGATACAACCAGATCAAAATGGCCCCCGAAGACATGGAGAAGACTACTTTTGTTATGCAGTGGGGTACCTTCTGCTACAAAGTGATGCCATTCGGACTGAAGAATGCCAGGGCAACCTATCAGCGAGCCATGGTAGCTTTGTTTCATGACATGATACATCATGAGATTGAAGTCTACGTAGACGATATGATAGCCCGTTCACAGACAGAAGAAGAACACCTCGACCACCTGCAAAAGCTGTTTGTCAGACTGAAGGAATATAAGCTCAGACTGAATCCTAGCAAGTGCACTTTCGGAGTTAGGTCCGATAAACTTTTGGAATTTATCGTCAACAACAAAGGCATTGAAGTTGATCCTGCCAAGGTCAAAGCTATACAAGAAATGCCTGCCCCCCCCCCCCCCCCCCCCCCCCCCCGCATTGAGAAGGAGGTTAGAGGTTTCTTGGGACGCTTGAACTATATTGCAAGGTTCATCTCTCACCTAACATCTACCTGTGAGCCAATCTTCAAGCTGTTGAAGAAAGATCAGGTGGTTGAATGGAACAATGATTGTCAAGTTGCTTTTGATAAGATCAAGAAGTATTTATTGGAGCCTCCTATCTTGATGCCATCCGTCGAAGGAAGGCCTTTAATCATGTATCTAATCGTTTTGGATAATTCAATGGGGTGCGTATTGGGCCAACATGACAGGTCTGGCCGAAAAGAGCATGCCATTTATTACCTTAGCAAAAAGTTTACCGACTGTGAGACTCGCTACTCACTACTCGAGAAAACTTGTTGCGCTTTGGTATGGGCTGCTCGCCGGCTAAGGCAGTATATGTTGACACATACCACTTTGCTGATTTCTAAAATAGATCTGATTAAGTACATCTTCGAGAAACCTACTTTATCCGGAAGAATCGCTAGATGGCAGATGATCCTGACTGAATATGATATCCAGTACACAACCCAAAAAGCTATAAAGGGGAGTGTACTAGCTGACCATCTAGCTCATCAAGCCGTTGAAGATTACCAATCTATGATGTTCGACTTCCTTGACGAGGACACTATGACATTGGAAAACATTGAAGGTAACAGACCGTATGACGGACCTAGATAAGGATCCCGATGGACCATATACTTTGATGGTGCTTCAAATGCACTTGGCAACGGTATCGGTGCGGTACTAATTTCTCTGGAAGGCTGCCATACACCGTTCACTACTAGACTCTGCTTCAGCTGCACCAATAACATGGCCGAATATGAAGCTTGTATCTTTGGTCTCAAGGCTGCTATTGGCTTGGGAATCAAATCTTTGGTCGTATTTGGAGACTCGGCTTTGGTTATCTGTCAAATCAAAGGAGAGTGGGATACTAAACATCTTAATCTTATCCCATATAAAGAACATGTTCTGACATTGTTACCTCATTTCGAGCAGATTACCTTCGAGCACTTTCTGCGAGAAAAAAATCAGCTAACTGATTCTCTAGCTACAATATCTTCCATGTTTAAACTCAACTGGGATAATGAGGCTCCCCAAATCACCATTGAGCGAATGGACGAACCTGCGCACAGTCATGAGATTAATACCGAAGAAGTAGTTGAACAACCCTGGTTTCATGAAATCAAAAGGTATCTCCAGACTCGAGAATACCCTGAAGGAGCTTCAGTCAACTACAGAAAGTTCTTAAGGAGATTTGCTGCCAAGTTCTTCCTAAGTAATGGTATCCTATATAAGCGCAGCCATGATTGTGTTCTACTTCGTTGTGTGGACAAAGTTGAAGCTGAGTTGATCATGACTGAAATACATAGTGGCACCTTTGGCACCCGCCTGAGCGGACATACGATGGCTAAGAATATTCTAAGGGTAGGCTACTACTGGTCTACCATGGAAGCTGACTGTCATCAATACGCTCGCACTTGTCACAAATGCCAAGTCTACGCTGACAAGGTACATATTCCTCCAGTTCCTCTCAATGTTCTAACAACTCCTTGGCCACTCGCGATGTGGGGAATCGACATGATTGGAGAGATCAAGCCTACGGCATCCAACGGATATCGCTTCATCCTGGTGGCTATTAATTACTTCACCAAGTGGGTCGAAGCAGCTTCCATCGCCTCAGTTACAAAGAATGTGGTTGCCCGCTTCATTAAGCAAAATCTCATATGCCGGTATGGTATCCCCGACAGGATCATCACAGATAATGGTACAAACCTGAATAACACTGTGATCACCTCTCTTTGCGAGCAGTTCAAGATTCAACATCACAATTCATCTCCCTATCGGCCAAAGATGAACGGTGTTGTTGAAGTTGCAAACAAAAATATCAATAAGATCATTCAAAATATGACAGTCACCTATAAGGACTGGCATGAGATGTTACCGTTTGCTCTGCACGGATATCGTACCACGGTGCGTACTTCAACTGGGGCAACCCCCTTTTCTTTGGTATATGGCATGGAGGCTGTTTTACCTATGGAAGTTCATATTTCTTCCTTAAGGATTATGAAGGATGTTGGTTTAAGTGAAGACGATTGGATTCAGACCCGGCTTGATCAACTTAATTTGATCAACGAGAAGCGACTTGCTGCTGTTTGTCATGGTCAGACGTATCAAAAATGGATGATCAAGGCTTTCAACAAGAAAGTCAGGCGTCAGGTATATCAAGTCGGAGATCTTGTAATCAAGCGGATCATCTTGCCGCAAAGTGATCCCAGGGGCAAGTGGACTCCTACTTACGAAGGACCATTTGTGATCAAGAACATCTTTTTTGGTGGGGAAATGATTCTGACCACCATGGACGGTGACGACCTGCCACATCCTGCGAACGCAGACATAGTCAAAAGATACTACGCGTAAATGACCCGACAAGTTGAAAACCCGAAAGGGCGACTTGGGCAAAAATGGGCATCCCGGTGAACCAAAAACCCGAAAGGGCGATTCAGGCAAAAATTAGGGATAAATAAAAAAATATATACACCCGGCAAGTTGAAAACCCGAAAGGGCGACTTGGGAAAAAAAGGGTTTCTCGGTGGACCGAAAACCCGAAAGGGCGGTCCAAGAAAAAGTTAGGGAATTAAAGCGTATGGCTATGTCTCGTCGGATCACTTTAAGAACAATCTCATCACGGACAAGATCCAAGCTTCTGATCTATCCAATCATCTACGGACGAAGCAACGAATGGACAAGATACTTAGAGTTGTGAAGGCTATAGCAGAATGGAAACCCCATGGAATTGTTACACATAGCCATCTTTCTTTGTATAAAATTTTTCTCAATTTTTACGTCAACATTCTCTTACTAGGATGACTGTCTCCTTTGTACAAAAATACTTACAAAGTTAATACAAAGATACTTCAAAGTGCATAAATTTGCTTGCCTTTTCTTTCTTTTTACAATTATGTTTTATTTGAAAATGTCTAATGATTGGTTAAATGAGCATATGCATTTGAATATAATCACTGCTTACAAATAAAACGGAATGAGAAAGGATAATTACTGATAGGTCGAAAGTATAGGAAAACGTCTTTAGGCTATTCCAGAAGAAATCCCCCACAGTATGTCATTCAGATCCTCAACAATGCTAAAACCTTGGAGTATATATCCCCAACGGAGTTAAGTTTCAAAATTCCCATCAGAGTTAAGTCTCTAAACTCCCGATCCCCAGTGGAGCCCGAAAATTTTGAACTACAGATCCCCAGTGAAGATGAAACTTTCTTCCCCAACATAGTCCAAAACTCCAAATCTTAAACCCCGATGGAATACTATCCAACTTCCTCCGATTAACCAGCAGTGTTCTCCACAAAATAAGGAATCCCCAGTAGATTGGCATACACCCCAAGCTCCTGATTTCCCCGGCAGAATAAACACTCCCCCCATAGAGTTATTTCCCGACAGAACGAAGATTCTAGTTCCCGTTTCTCCATTTGAAGCCTCCCCGGTTTTAATTCCCCATTAGAGGTCGTCGGATTTTTCCTTATTTCCCCAGGAAAGTCATGAAGGATTCTCACATCACAACAGAAGTTGTCAAAGTTTTGATAATCCCCGCAGGTTGCCAAGGATTTTCTATCCCCAACAGTAATCAGCAAGGTTCTCTCATCTTCAACAATCAAAGATTTCTGGAATCCCCAACATCGGTCAAGGATTTACTTTCCCCGGCAGCAGTCAAAGATTTCATTATCTCTAGCTATCAAGGATTTATTTTTCTCAGCAAGATAGCTAATCAGCTTACATGCACATCCATTACATTCATATATCATAAACATTGATGGAACACATTTTATTGCATCATACATATCATGCAACATAACTTTGTGCTTTAGCTAACATTCTACCCTTTTCAGGATAAGATTAAAAAGCTATCGTTAACAACTATTCAGAGATTTCAGATACAGTATGGATACACCCCCAGACACGGCGGTCATTCTATTACTCATTCAGAATTTCAAGTCAAGATACAGTATGGATACACCCCAGACGTGGCGGTCATTCTATTACTCATTCAGACTTCAGCAATCAGATACAGACTAGATACGCTCTAGACACGGGAGCCATTCTATTTCTCATTCAGATTCAGCTATCAAACTCAAGTTCAGATACACTCCAGACGCGGAAGTCATTCTATCACTTCTCTGGATCCCAATTACAGTACGGATATACTCCAGACACAGAAGTCATTCTGCTACTCATACAGATCTCAACTTCAGATACAGTACAGATACGCTCCATACACAGTTGCCATTCTATCACTCATTCGGAATTTATTCCCAGCACATAGATGCTCCGTACACAGATGTTTCTCTGTTACCCATTCAAAATACAGATACACTCTAGACACGACAGTCATTCTAATATTCATTCGAGAATCAAATACAAGTTACAGTATAGATACGCTCCAGACACGGACGTCATTCCCTTGCTCATGCGAATCCAGTCTCCAGATACAACTCAGATACGTTCCAAATACGGGTACCATTCTGATGTTCATTCTACTAATTTTCAACAAACAAGTTTTGGATGGCATCTCTAAGCCCATCTCCAACAAGATTCTACCATTTCCAAATGGCATCTTTAAGCCCATTCCCTCAGCTACATTTTGACGAGTGCAAATTTACGGGCACTCTAGTGTCCAATCCTCTTTTACCTTCGAGTCACGAAAGGTAAACTTTCCAATCTAACTCTTCATGTTCAAGAAGATTGAACAGGGGCAACTGTTGTACCCCAAAATTTGCCCTCTCATTTTATCAACATTTCTCATCACAAGGCTCTTGGAATCCAGAGTTTTCCTCAAACAGGAAAACAACAAAAATCAACATCCCCCAGTGGACTCCTCCTCAGACAACAGGAACATGAATCCCCATAAAGAGACCTCTTATGAAGTCAACATCTACTCTGGATGGAATCTTTAAGCCCATCTCTGACGACTCTCGGTCATATTCTCTGGATGGCGTCTTTAAGCCCATCTCTGGCGACTTTCAGTCATCTTCTCTAAATGGCATCTGTAAGCCCATTCCCGATTAGCATCGAACAACAATGTTACTTCATGCGAGTGCAAATTTCTAGGCACTCTAGTGTTCAATCCTCTTCCACCTTCAGATCTCGAAAGACAGACATGCCAATTTAAATCCTCAGGTTTAAGAAGATTGAACAGGGGCAGCTGTTGTACCCAAAAATTCACCCTCTTTATTTACATTATTACATACACGCATATCATTGGTTTTATGATTATGGAATCAAGGTATATTTAGCAAGCTTCGTCAGGTTACAAGTGATGTTTATTTTGCCAATGGATGTCCTCAAAGTATTCTCCGTGCTAAAGATCGGTTCGCCGTTTCGCAATGATTCAGGGTTCAAAGATTCACAAGTCCAACCCAGCGTGTTATATTCAGGTGTTCTTTCGCCAAGATATCCCTGATGACATATTCTCGAATTCAGGTTCGGCTTGAGAGCCAATTCTTTAAAGAAGGTCTCTGAATGTGTGATTTTTTCTTGAAGAAATATGGTGAAAAAGTGTGCTGAAAGTGCAGTTTTTACGCACTAAAAAAAAATCATAACTTGAAGATCTTGGCTCGTTTTGAACCCGTTCCGGCGCCAAAATTTTACAAATCAAGTTACCTACGAGAAATGATCTTGTCCCTCGATGTTGTCTATGGATATATGATGACAGTCCCTTCGAACTGCTAAGGTATCCCTATATGTTGCCTTCTATGACCATAACGATGACCCGCGCCTGTCCCTCATACATCCAACGATAGGGATACCTACTCGCTAATAGTAGGATGGCACTGTCTAAAGGTTAAGAGGAAAAGAATGACCTTTTCGAGTATAAGTAGATAAGTTCTTATATGCTTTCTCAAAACAACTTTTTGCACCTACACAAAAATATTTCAAAACACTTTCAAAAACATTCGCCTTGTCAACACTCTTGAGGACTGATACAAGAGTTATCACAAAGCGAATCGCTGCACTAAGGCATTTTCAAAACAATTTTCAAAACACACAAAGCACAAGAAATTTTCAAAACATGATCTAGCATCTAAGAGCCCGTAGATAACTACGGATGGAAAGGGTGCTAACACCTTCCCTTTCCATAATCTACCCCCCTTACTTAGAAAACTCTCGAAAGGTCTTTTTTTTGTTCTTTTCACCCTTTCCTTTGTTGGATAAAAGAAAAGTAGGTCGTGACTCTTGCTTACCGCAATATTTGCGAATAAGAACGTAAAACCAGTATAACAGTCGGTTCTGCCACCGTATCACACTGGAAAAATAACTTCCTGGGGAGAATACTGCAAACATAAATTGCAGCTCTTAAAGAATCTTGAACTCTTATCTAATTCTAAACTCCCTTGGGAACAAATCCAATCCCTTCATATCTATATTGAGGGAAACTTCACTAGGAATAGGAATTTTACTGGGGATCATAGAAATTATTAAATAAAAAGAACTCTGTTCAAACCACACTGGGGATAACGACTAGATGTGATAAACTTCACTTGAGGATGAAGAGAAAACCTTTGAACCACAACTTGAAACTTGGAACTCAACTGGGGAGCCTTCTATCAATACTCTCCTACTGAGGATAAGAGACTCTTGAACAACAAACGTCAATGCATATTGCTCCAAAAAAAGCAAGGGACTTAATCCACTGAGGGAATAAGCAGGCCTGATGCTCAATTATCTCTTCAAGAAAACTTGATAGGGAGAAATTCCCTAGGGAAAACCGAACTTTATGGGGAGTCAAACAATCAATCTCACTAGAGATAACACCATCAGGATGGAAATTTTCTCTTGATAAGTAACAGGCGTCTTGGGATATATGCTCCACTTGGGGTATCTCAAACACCTTTGTTTCCAGGGATAGAAGAGTTATGAATAGCACCATCATGTGCACCACATTGGGGAAGTAAGATACCTGCTGTTGTACCCCAAAATTTTCCCTCTCATTTTATCAACATTTCTCATCACAAGGCTCTTGGAACTCAAGACCAAGCTAGGGTTTGCTCTGCTCAAGGCATCTCCTTGCACTGTTGACCTAAATTAGGGTTTGAGTGTGCACATGGATTTTTTGACTTACAATGCCCAAAGTGTCTTTCATACTTCATGTTGGACTCATAAGTTTGTCCATACCAAGTTTCAGGCCTTGAATCAAATTTTTGCCCAGTCAATTGGACAATTGACCTAGAAATCAGCTGTATTGGAGAAAAAGTCAACTGTGGCCAATTTACAATCAGACCTTATTAATTTTGATCCACATCAACATTATGAACTCATATGAACCATTTGATCAAGTTTGGACCATAATTCCACAAGAAATTTGATCAGATCACCAAAAGGGCAAAATGGTCATTTTTAGGGTTTTGATTGTACAAAGGCAATTTATGACTTTTTGACCTAACCAATGGCAAATTAGGTTCAAACATGGACTCAAGGACTCTATGGCATCATCTTGACCTATTCAACAAGTTCAAAAGACATCAATTGCATTGGATTGACAGATGAATTTTTCAGTCAACTGATCAAAATCGTACTATACACTGAAAAGTCAAACTTTGACTTTTTGGTCAAAATCAAGTGCCAAGGGTAATTTTTCATCAAGATGTGTCAAAATATGAAACTTGTTCATCAAGAAACCCAAAATTGCAAATTAGGGTTTAAAGTTGTAAAATTTCATAACTTAGAATTTTTCTAAGTTATGAAATTTTCTTAATTTTTCCTAACTTTGCCCCATATTTTCACCATGATGCATTTGTATTCAAACAAAACTTACAAAATGAAAGTTGTAGTCCTCCATAAAGTCTACAACTTTCATTCACAAAGTTTTCTCAAAAGAAGCTTGGATCTCAAGTTATGATTTTTGGAATAAGGGTCCCTAAAACTTTTAACTTAGTGAAATTTTGCCCTAGTTTAGGCAGGATTTTGACCTATCTTCTTGGCCATTTTTCACATAGTTCCACTTGGAATCTCAAGTTTCATTTCAAATATTGATTATAGATAATTTTGCAAGCTTTCCAAATTGTCAAAGAAATCCTCAAACACATTTGTGGTTAGGGAGAATCGAAGGCTTGAAGTTGGCAAAAACTCACTTTTCATCCATGGCATATTCATGTTCATACAAGTTGCATTTTCAAACCAGCATGCCTTACACTAGTTTGCAGGCCTCTAAACCACTTAACACTCCATAATTAAATGCAAATCCATCAGTCTAAGCTTTTGTTTTGGTCATTTGGACATTATACACAAGATTAAGCCCTAAGTATAAAAAGGCACATTTCCATTTTTGCCATAATGTGCTTTATGTCAAACCACTATCCCTTGAGAATTGGTCCATATCTCAGAGGGCAAATCAAATCCACAAGTTAGAGGGGCCAAGAGCAAGGTATGCAAGCATATTTGATAGTCTGTACAGGCCTGTAACTTCACTTCCACTTTCTTACTTCAAAAACAAGAAATTTGTCCAAAACCTTAGAACTTGAAAACCAACCAATACCAACTTATGCAAACAGTTTGAACATCTTTCACTCAACCCTTTGAGCTAGAAACACGATTGCTTGAGCCTCTAAACACCCCATAGCCAGAAATCACATTCCTTTGGCAAAACAGGGCAACTTCTGCAACTTGAGTTCGATAGCTCATTTGGCTCGTGCGTTTTGCTCCAAGTTGCTTCAAACACCTTCCATTTAACTCACCCAAGCTATCCCACACCTCAAACACCAACTGTAACTCCATTTACAGTGTTCACCATTTTCATTTTGAGCTTGTGCAGGTTGAGTTCTATAGACTGATTCAAGGACATTCAAGGCAAGCTAGCTATTGGAGAAGGTCAAGTGAAGTTCAAGCAAGCTACCAGGCATCTCAAGCCTTGTTGAAAAGCACTACATTGCCCTACACGAATCCAACTGAAATAGGTTTTTCTCCACTTTCTATCTCTCTATTTAGGAACATTTAGCCTTAGGTTTGTGAATAAAAAATGTAGTGTTCATTGCCATGAAGCTGTACATATGCTCAATTTTCATTTCTATTAAGTGTTGTAGGAGAATTTCATCCATGAACATGATGAAAAAACTAGGTCAGATTTTAGGGCCAGAGAAATTCTCTCTGGTCTTTGAGAGTTAGGATTAGTTTTTTATATGGTTGGAATCGTCTTGAAATTCTCTACAAGTTTGATGTTGTGTGTTTTTGCAATAGAGCTCGTATACAGGATCTGGTATTTGAACATGGCACGCGCACGTTTCCAAGTCTGAAGGTTGAAGATGAAGCTGGCTTGGGCTGGGCTTGGCTTGACTTTCTTTTGACACCTCCCATTTTCATTTTTGCACCCCCTGGCCCAATTTCTTGTATTTTTATATTTTAGCATTTTTGTTTTCATTTCTGATTTTTTTTATTTATTTCCAAATATAAAAAAATGCTCAAAAATATTTTCAATTTTTTTTTTACATTTATTTGGCATTTTATTTTAATTTTTCTAACATGAAAAGATATTTAAATACTTTTATATTATTTATTAAGACTTGAAAAATATATATAATTTATACTTTTATTTTTGTTCTTTATTTTTTATGCACACTAAAAATATTTTCCTAAAATATATTTTATTTTTATACATATTTTATTTTATATTGTATATATTTAATTTGATTAATATACATATATAAATATATACTTTTTATTTTATTAAATACTCTAGAATAAAAAATACAAAATATTACATTTTTACTTTTATTTTCATTTATACTAAAAAATACTTTTTTCTAAGTATATTTTATTTTTACATATATTAATATATTTTATTATATATAAATAATATAATGTATTTATTTTCTTAAAGAAAATAGGGTTTTACCCTTAAATAAATAAAATAAATCCTTTGTTTATTCCTTTATTTTTTTACATTAAATACTTTGCATACATCAATGAACAAAAACCCCTTTTTGCATATTTCATATTATTTGATATATTTGTCTTTTTTTGTTTATTTAAATATTATCCATTTATTATTCATGCAATTAAATTCAATTTGGATGTAATAGTAAACTAGGGTTTATATTTTTTGTCAAATACCCCCCATTCAAAGATTGTATCCCCATCCCTATAATCATGTCGTAATAGCTTAGAATTTTAATTCTCGCACTTTACGCTTTCAATTATGCCATGATTAGAGAATTAGGGTTTGTATGCAAAAATCCAAATCAACAAATAGTTTGACCTAATCAAAGACAAAAATGCATGAAAATCAAACACAATGCACACTTGCACCCCTAGGGTTACAATCCACTTGTTGCCTTCAAAAATGGGCCATGTTATGCATGTTGGGTACTTTGGCAAAACAAAAACAAAACAAAAGATCATAGTCCCTCGATGACGCTATCTTGGTTGCCTAAACAAAATGATCAAGTCCCTCAAAAAAATTGCCAAAGATACTAGACACAATTGCTATCATGGTCTATACGATGACCCGCGCCTGTCCCGTTTAACATCCTAACACAAGGTTGTTCACCAAATGCAATGGTGAAGCAACACTGTCAAAAGGGTTAAAAACACATAAGAAAGATCTTTGAGTAAAATAGGGTAGACAACTCTTAGTTACTTGATCAAAAGCTTGTAAAACATCATTGCTATTTTTCAAACACGCTTCACAACACAATTTCAAAACATTATCCAAATCAAACTTTCAAACATTGAAATCTTTTCAAAAGACAAAAACACCTTTGTATACATTCAAACAAGAATCATTACAAAGGTTTCCACAACGATGGCCTCTTTTCAAAACATCTTTCAAAACCACACACAAAGCACCATTTCAAACAATTGGAAAAGCAAAGCAAGTGATCTAAACAAGTAACTAAGAGCCCATGGATAACCATGGATGAAAAGGGCGCTTGTACCTTCCTTTTTCATAATCTACTCCCTGAACCCAAGAAAACATCTCAAAGGTCTTTCCTGTGCTTTTTGACCTTTCCTTAGGATAAAATAAAAAGTCAGTGGCGACTCTTGCTAAACCGAAACATTTGCGAATACAAAACGCAAAACCTCAAGTCAGTTCTCCCATCTTATCACAACTGCTTCAACGGGAAAATAAAAATTTTCTTCGCTGGGATAACAACAAATTAATCCGAAGTATCCTTGAAATTTGGCTTTGACTGGGCATAAAGCCACCTCTTCCACTGAGTAACTGAGAAGCTTCAGATAATGGCATCAACAACACCAACCGCACTGGAAACAATCATTCCTGGAAGATTTTGGTCTCCAAAGACTTGCACTGGGAAGAAGAAATCAATTCAAATCGGGCAGAAAACCCCGCCTCCATGGGAATATCAAACCAGAATCTCCCATGGGTAATTGGGAATCTCTTCAAGAAAACTATGATACAGGAAGATCGCACTGGAGAAAAGAGTGAAAACTTCAGTAAGGAGTAGCATGCGTACTTTACAAGGAAGACAATGGCTAATCTCACTAGGGGAACCGTAAAATGCCGCCTTCAAGTGTAACACGTCAATAATCTTTCAAGAAACCCATAAATAACACACTGTAATGAAGAGGCAGAGCATACTCAAACGAGGGTACGACATCGCCGAAGATACATGATTCTTCCATGAACACAAGTGTGCATTTACTGGGGGAAATTGGATCCCATTCTGCAGAAATCCTTATGTTGGTTGCATACGGACCCTTCTTGATTCACTTGTTGGTACGCTTCAGCCATACCTGCGCAAAGTGGAGATCACAATAACATGCCCCAGTATGGGATAGCTACCTTAGTCGTTATATCAGACACCTGAAACTTTAAGCAATTTAAATTACTAATATCATGTTATGTAAATCTTTAATGTTTTAAATGCAAAGTTTATCAAAAATATCGGACGTCTTTTGCAATCAAAATAGTAAAATTAAAAACTAATTGGCCCAATTTAAAAAAAACATTTTTATTGATTGATTGGCCTGTAAATAGGCATTTACATCAAGAAACAATTCCTAGAAAGAGGTAATTGCATATAAAGCATATAAAGGAGAAAACAAAGATGGCAATGTGAGTGCAGATTTATCAAGACCGACTTTGCTATAGATCTTATGACCTCAAAGCTCCTTAGTATCTTGCTTTCTGAATAAACTAATTGGACTGATACTTCCCAAGCCAACCAAACAACAATGTAAATTGATATTACAGATTCAACACGACCGTAGTATTCCCTTTTAATCCCTAACTTTTTCCTGGATCACCCTTTCGGGTTTTTAATCCACCGGGATACCCTTTTTGCCTAAGTTGCTTTTGACAGGTCCAACTTAGCGGGTGTACAATTATTTTTCACTCATTCACTATTTCTTTTGTTCCTAACTTTTGATCTAACCTTTGCTCACTCTTTTAGGTTCGCCGGGATGCCTTTTTTTCCTGAGCCGGTCAACTCGGCGGTCATTTTATGCGAAGTACTTTTTCACTACGTATGCATTGACGGGGTGAGGGAAATTCTCTCCATCCATAATTGTGAGCATCATAGATCCTCCTAAAAAACTTTATTTACAATATATGGTCCCTCATAATTAGGATCCCATTTACCCCTAGCATATGTATTGTTGGGAGGCAAGATCCACTTCAGCACAAGGTCACCAACTTGGAAAGTCCGAGGATACACCTTCATGTCGAAAGTTTTCTTCATCCTCCTCTGGTATAACTGCCCATGACAAATAATCGTCAATCTCTTCTAATCAATGAGATTCAATTGATCAAGTCTATTCTGAACCTAATCAGCCTCGTCAAGCTGTACATCTATCATTATCCTTGAAGAAGGAATCTCCACTTCTATGGGTAGGACTTCTTCCATGCTGTATACTAGAGAGAACGGGGTTGCCTAAGTCGAAATACGAACAATGGTATGATAACCATGTAAAGCAAATGGCAACATCTCGTGCCAATATTTATAAGTGACAACCATCTTCTGCACAATCTTCTTAATATTCTTGTTAGATGCCTCAACCGCGCCATTCATATTAGGACGGTAAGGAGAAGAATTGTGATGCTTTATCTTAAAGATTTCGCACAACTCTTTCATCATCTTATTGTTGAGATTCGACCCATTATTGGTAATAATCTTCTCGGGAACCCCGTATCAACAAATGATATTATGCTTGATGAAACGAGCAACCACCTGCCTAGTAACTTTGGCATAAGACACTGCTTCGACCCACTTGGTGAAGTAGCCAATGGCCACTAGAATGAAGCGGTTCCCGTTGGAAGAAGTCAGCTCAATATGACCAATCATATCAATTCCCCACATTGCGAAGGGCCAGAGAGAAGTCAAGACATTTAGAGGGTTGCGCGACACATGCATTTTGTCGGCATAAATCTGATATTTATAATAGATCCTGGAATGATTGTAGCAATCGTTTTCCATTGTTGACCAATAGTAACCTGCTCTCAAGATTTTCTTGGCCATAGTATGCCCACTAGAATGCTTTCCAAAGGAACCTTCTTGAATTTCTTCTATGATTTTATTTGCTTCGTGTCTATCCATGCATCTGATTAAAGCATAATCATGGTTTCTCTTGTACAAAACATCATTGTTGAGGAAAAACTTGGTTGCATATCTCCGCATAGTCTTCTTATCAGTAACAGAAGCATCCTCTGGGTATTCTTTCCTCTCAAGATACCTTTTGATATCATATAACTAAGGCTTTTCGTCGACCACCTCTTCTTCCATCTCATAACAGAACACTGGCTCATCCAACCTTATAATACGAATTGAGGGAGAATGGTTAGCCCGCCTAACTTTGAACATGGACAACAGAGTAGCCAAAGCATCTTCCAGGTTATTCTCCTCCCTCGGGATATGTTGGAAAGTGATTTCATCAAAGATTGGGATCAACCTCAAAACATGCTCGCGATACATAATTAGATTAGGGTGACGAGTCTCCCAATCTCTGTTGATCTGACTGATCACTAGAGCGGAATCCCCATATACTTATAGGATCTTGATTCGCAAATCAATAGCAGCTTTTAACCAGAAGATGAAAGCTTCATACTCGACCATATTGTTGGTACATTCAAAGAAAATTATGGTCGTGAAAGGAGTATGGAAACCTTCAGGAGAAGTAACAACAGCACCGATACCATTACCTAATGCATTTGAGGCACCATCGAACACCATCGTCAATCGCGATCCTAGATCGGGTCCATATTATAGGCTTGGGATGTTACAATCCCGTACATACATAATATCTTCATCAGGAAACTCAAACTTCATCGGCTAATACCCATCTTCCATGGGCTAGTGAGCAAGATGATTAGCTAACACACTACCTTTGATAGCATTTTGGGTAGTATACTGGATGCCATATTCTGTTAAAATCATGTCCCAACTTGCTACTCTTCCCGTGAGAGATGGCTTTTCAAAGATGTACTTGATTGGATCCATCTTGTATATCAAGAGAGTAGTATGAGTCATCATATAATGTATGAGACGCTTTGCTTCTCACGCGAGTGCGCAACAAGTCTTTTCTAGTAATGAGTATCTCGATTCTCAATCAGTAAATTTATTACTCAGGTAGTAGATGTCATGTTCTTTCCTACATGTCTCGTCATGTTGACCGAGTAGATAGCCCATGGAGTTTTCTAACACTGTCAAATACATTATCAAGGGCCTGCCTTCCTTTGGAGGTGAGAGAATCTGAGGTTCTTTCAAATACTCTTTTATTTTATCAAAAGTCGCTTGGCAATTGTCGTTCCACCTAGCCGTTGGATATTTTCCTAGAAATTTGAAAATGGGTTCACAAGTGGTTCTAAGGTGAGAGATGAATCTAGCAATGTAGTTCAACCTCTCGAGAAAACCACGAACCTCTTTTTCCATCATTGGCTCAGGCATTTCTTGTATAGCTTTTACTTTGGCAGGGTCGGCCTCGATTCACTTTTCACTTACAATAAAGCCCAATAACTTTCCTGATCTCACCCCGAAGATGCACTTATTAGGGTTCAGCCTCAGCCTGAAATTCCTTAACCTTTCGAATTATTTCAACAAGTGAACAAGATGTTTCTCTTCTATTTGAGACATGGAAATCATATCATCAACATAGACTTCAATCTCTTTATGTATCATGTCATGAAAGAGAGTGACCCTAGAACGCTGATATGTTGCCCCTGCGTTCTTCAAATTGAAGGGCATCACTATGTAGCAAAATGTTCCCCAAGGTGTAATGAAAGTAGTTTTCTTCATGTCTTCTGGTGCCATCTTGATCTGATTGTAGCCAGAAAAACCATCCATAAAGGAAAACACCTTAGCTTGAGCAGTATTGTCAACCAGAATATCAATATGAGGGAGCAGAAAATCATCTTTAAGGCTTGCTCTATTCAAGTCCATATAACCCACATACATTCCTACTTTACCATCCTTCTTAGGCACCGGTACAATATTCACGATCCACAGTCGGTTAGAAGTCACTTTCAAAAAACCCGCATCAAACTGCTTTTGAACCTCCTCTTTGATCTTCTTAGACATCTCAGAATGAGTTGTTTGAAGTTTTTGTTTAACGGGAGGACACTCTTCTCTAAGAAGAAATTTGTGCATAACAATATATGTATCCAGCCCAGAAGTGTCTTCATAAGACCAAGCAAAGATATCCGCATACTCACGAAGCATTTCAATCAATCTTCGCTTGACATTATCATCTAAAGCAGCCTCAATCCTGACTTCTCTTCGGACCTCCTCAATGCATAAGTTGATCAAATCGGTAGTCTCTTGGTGTGGTTGAATGGCCTTTTCTTCTTGCCTCAACAGTCTAGCTAACTCTTTGGAAAGTTCACAATATCCTTGAGCTTTTTCTTCAGCTTGATAGATCGGATTTTCAAAGTCATAAAGATCCATCGCATAATCATTTTCGACAATTTCCGTGATTAACGGGGGACATAATCTGCATGATTATTTTTATTTTTATTTTAGTTTTAGATTAAAAAAATAAAATAAAAACTCACATTTTGCCAATAATTTAAAAGAAATACAGGGAGCAAAAATTTTGAATGCAAAAAGACGTTCTTTATTGATGATAAATTTGCAATGAAAAACATTGTGGCCATAAAGCATGTTCACTACGTCTTAGGCAGAACGTAGGGATTATTGCATGATAACAAATAAAATAAAATTACTCTTCATAACAGGTGACTTCAATGACGTCCTCGGTAAACCAATTAACAAGCTCTTTACCCAGAACGGTAGGACGAACCCACTTATCCATCTCGCAATCATTATCACCATCCTCGCTCACAGCACGAGCTTCTTCATGGATAACCCCAACGCTGACAAACTGAATTGGAGGAGGGATACCTTGAACATTGAGAGGAGTAACAATTGACACACTTCAACCAACCACGAAACCTAGACCTTTCTTGTCTGTCTGTGTGGGGAGATTCAACACTCTTCCCCAGCCTTCAGGATGACCAGATTGAACAACTGCTTGTGCTTGACGGTAAGACGATATAAAGACCTCTGACTTCTTAACTTCTTGACGAGGAGTCCTGACAACCTATACGGTCTCAAAATCTTGGCATGGAGTCTCATGAATTTCTCCCTCCACCTTAACATAGTGAAAGGATCTTAGATGATTGACAATATAATCCTCTTCTCCGCAAATTGTGACCACCTTCCCATTCAACATGAGCTTCAACTTTTGGTGCAAGGTGAAAGTGACAACACCGACCCCATGGATCCATGGATGGCCCAAAAAACAGCAATAGGAAGGATTAATTTTCATGATAAAGAAGGTGACTTTAAACACCTGGGGACCTATGTTGATTGGAAAGTCGACCTCCCCAAACATTGTCCTTTTCAACCCATAAAAATCTTTTAACAATCAAATCACTTGGCCTCAACACAAGTCCATCATAATCAAGCTTCATCAGAGCGGACTTGGGCAACACATTGAGAGAGGATCTCGTATCAACCAGCACACGGGACAAAGTACTCTTTGAAATCTCCATGGAGATATGAAGCGCTTTATTGTGCTTTCTCCCCTCAGGGTGTAGATCAAAATCTGTAAAGCCAAGTCCATTACTTGTAGAAATACTATTCACAATCCCTTCGAATTGATTCACCAGATCTCCTGAGGAACGAATGAAGTCCCCAACAGCTTCATCAATGCATTTCTATGGGATTCAGAATCTCTGAGCAAAGCAAGAATTGATATCTTTGAGGGTGTCTGACTCAATTGGTCAATGATCTTGTAGTCACTTTTCTTGATGTACCCCATCAACTCGGCTACATCTTTAGCCATTTAAGCATCCAAAGTAAGAACATGGGGATTTTTCCCCAGCTTATCACTATTAACCACAATTTGCTTATCCTTAGCCTTAGCTGCGCCATCTGTGCTACTTTCAGGCTTTTCAGGCGGTGAAAAGATTTACCACTATGGGTCATTCGACTTTCGCTGACAATACAACACAGGATCAGTCACAGTGATAAGTAGTGGAGATTTCTTAGCCGGCACTGGAATCATCATAGCCACATCGATAGACTTAGGCTTGACCAGAATGGTTATCACATTCACTTCATCATTATCAGCCTTGGGCTTAATGACCTTGCAATTAAATTGAAGAATCCCCTTAGTAATCAGACTTTGAACAACATCTTTCAACAATTGACAGCCCACTGGATGGTTCAAAAAAACTGCACAGTCTATCCCACAACCCAAGAATACACATTTACTCGACAACTATTCTTTCTCAAATGAGAGAGGTGTAGTTAACTAATTAACATCCATAACCAAATTCAAACCTTCATCCTCCATGATGGCACCAACAGTGGCACCGCCATGAGGTGGCAAAGGTTGATTATTAATGTTGGGCGCTGGTTCAAATTTAATAGCCTGAGAGTCCAATAGGTCTTAGAATTTGTGCTTGAAAGCATGAAAATTCTCAATAGTGTGCCCTTGCCCACCAGAGTGGAAATCAGATCAGGCATTAGCATCAAATTTTTATGGCAACCTTTCTGGATCAACCTTCTAAGGGCGCAACTCAACTAGCTTCAACTCAAGCAACTGAGGTAATAACTTAGCACAAGACATCGGAAGTGCGTCAAGTTTCCTAGGAGGACGCCTTTGGCCTTGTTGATTACCTTGCTTAGACACATAAGCTTGCCTCTACGGCGTAGCAATAGGTATTGTTATAGCAGCAATCTGATGATCTGAACCCTGATATTTTCCTTTCCCTTTCCTAGAATAGGTTGTGCTGGACTCACCCTCCTTTTTCTTTTGGTGACCACCAAAAGACTTCTTGGTGTTACCAACATTATTTCCAGCAACAACATCTTGGATCTTTCATAACTTAATTTCAATTTCAATTTTCTCTTCATGCGTTACTGTTGTACCCCAAAATTTGCCCTCCCATATTCTTCAAGATTTGCAAAGAACAAGCTTCAAAATCTCCCCAAGGGTTGCACAGTTCAAGGGCCTCCTAACAGTCAAAAAGTAGGGTTTTGGTTCTGACAAAGAAATTGAAGTTTTCAAGGGTCCAATCAAGTCCCACATGCCTACAAACATGGTCAAGCATCCTCATGCCAAGTTTCAAGACTTACATCACAAAATTGCACAACAGTCAACTGTAGGGGCAAAATGGTCATTTGACAGTCAAAAGTTCAAATTTTTGGCCAACATCTCATTTTGAAGCCACAAACATAATTTGATCAATTCTTGACCATGATTTTCAAAGCTTGACTCAAAAAGTCTCAAGATGCAAAAGTTTCCATATTTGGATGGTTGAAAAAGTTAACTGTAACTTGACCAAGGCATAACTTCCACATGGTTTATCAGAAAAATTCCATCCAAATCTCATTTTTAAGAGAAAGAATTTTTCTACAACTCCTCTTCACACGTCAAGTCCAAGAAATGCTCTCACAAAAAGTTATCAATTTCAACATTATAGGTCATTTTCAAAAGTCAACAAAAAGGGACTTTAAGTCAAAGACCATAACTTGAGATTGGTAAATCAAAATGACATGGGACCAAAGGCATTGGTTAGAGGACTTCAAGACCTTTCCAAAATGTCCAAGAACATGAGCAAATCTTAAAAATTGAGCAAGATATGCCTTGTGGAAGTTGGGAAATTTTTGGGTATTTTGAAAAGTCAACTTTGCTTCAAATGCCTTAAAATTGCTAATGGGCCACATTTTCTTCCAAGATTCATCATCCAAAGCATATGCACGACCATTTGGCCCAAAGGGGATTTATTTCATCATTTTTATTTTATTTATTTGAATTTTTAATTACAATTAATTCATTTAAATTAAATAAAATATGGAAAAATACTAAACCAAAGTTTTTAAATCTTTTTGTGCAGAATAAACTCTCCTTAAAGGCTCAAGATTCGTGCATAACCAAAATTGGAAGGTTTTGCCATGATTAGAATCAAAAACATGTGAAAAAAGATTTGAAAGAATATGCATGAAAATCAAATATTCATTCCATCAATGCAAGGATTTTTTGGTTCAAAACTCAACCCTAATCCATCCTCATATAAGACTGATCAAAACCCTAGTGCAGGAGACCTGAAAGCTGCGCCCAAAGCTGAAGAAGAACATTGCAATTTTTATGGAAAATTCAAAAACTGAAACCACGATTCCAAGGAGTTTCAAGGCAAAACATTGACTCCATTACATTCCTGAAGCATCAGGGAACATTTCTGGATCAAAGCCACTGATTCTAACGCAAAGAATTGGTAGAAATATGTCTCACTTTTCATGAAAATATGCATATTCGTGTTTCAATTTTTAAGCATTCTCATTGAATTTTCTTTGTTGATTTATACTAATTGATTCATTCTGAAGCTAACCATATTGTTTAATTGAGTTTTGCTTGCCTATACGCGAAATCACCATGGGAGCATTTTAGGGTTGCAGGGACCTTCAAAGAGGGCTTCGTCCATATGGAAAAATTGAACCATAAGAATTATACCACTGAACTCGTGACGTTCCACTGAATCTAAAACATCCCTCGCGCTTTTTTTATATGCAGCCAATTTCTATTCGCTATTTTTTAGCACTTCAGATTGTGGGGGTTCAAAACCCCCGCTATTTGATGTTCTTTTTCAGGTCAAAACGCATGGACGAGGAAGAAGATCAGGTGGCATGATATGGTTGGTCTATTCAAAGAGTGGCACGCGTTTTGCTGACTCAGACCACTAACGTTTGTCTTTTCTTATAATAATTATGGTCCATGTAATTAACAAAGAAAGTCAGCAGTACAATTGGTCAGGCGTTGTATTGGTAAACTCTGGGACCTGGGTTCGAACCCCAGGTCCCCCTATCCCTTCAATATTATTTTTTCTAATATCATCCTATGCAGTTTCCGTCCAAAAGACCACCATGCACTCCACAATCTCAGCATGCCACATGTCCCAGAACGTCCATCCAAGGGCCCAGACTTGATGAACATCATACTCACCAGTCAACGCGTATACACGTTTCCAGGAAAAGTCAAAAAGGCCTTAAACATTGGGACTAATTGTTGGGACAAAACCTCCAGTTTGGGGTCAACACCCCTTTCGTTTGTCTTCTTTCATTCTTTTATCTTTTTTCTATTTTATTTGTTTTAATTAGTTTTAATTTAATTCTTTAAATCAATATTTTCATAACATAAAAAATAATAAAAAATCAGAAAGTCAAAAATAAAAATATATTTTATTTAAATATTATTTTTGTAAATAAATCTCATTAATTAATTTAGTCTTAATTTTAGGGTTAAATTTTAATGTTTTTCTTAATAAAAATTAAAAATTGTAGAATTAGGGTTTTAAACATTTTTTATCTTTTTATTTTCTTTTACCATTATAATAATTAATTATTTATTTTTGTAAATAAAATTGAATTAATTAATTAGGTTGATTTTAGGTGCAACTTTAACATATTTCTTAAATAATAAAAATAGTTAGAATTAGGGGTAATTAATTTTTTTTTAATTTCACTTAATTCTCTCATAAAAATCCATAAATACAAAAAACTCCAAAAAAAATCTCTTTTATTTTAATTTAATTAATTTGTTAATCGTAATTTAATTTCATTAAAAAGGATCCAACGCCCTCGCATTCGATCGTAATTCCAATTCGCGCGCTTATTTTATTTCCTCTTTTCATGTAATTCTCCCAAAGCCATGTAAATTAGACATTTATATTTCTCGCACTTTATTTTATTTTCAAATCGGGTCCTGGATTAAATTTGGCGATGTGGACCCGCGCCTTTGTAATAGCATAGAACTTTTAAATTCCGCACTTCTTAACTGTTAATAAATTTGCATGCAAGAATGAATGTTAAAATAAAAACAAAAGCGTAGATCACCCATGACATGACAAGACAAAATATCTGAAAACGACACACAAATCACACACCACCCCTAGGGTACGCCTCACTGTTGCCTTGCCCCTCGAAAGGTGATCGTCGAGTAGAGGATGTTTTAGTAAGTCCTCATGATCCGGGAACCTGGCATGAGGGTAGCTTCTAAGGTATCTTCCTATTGCTCTGGTGATCACCATGTCCCGAACCTTCGAATTGACCCGAACACCTCCAATGGTGGTGCTACCTACCTCTCAATGGTGGGATGGCACTACTTTAAGGACATCTACACAGACGAATTCGTTAGGGTAGGTAGACGACTCTAGATACTTGCTCTAATTTCAAAACAAATCAAAAATACTTTTCACACCGACACCTTTTCAAAAAGCTTTCGAAAGCAATTTTTCAAACACTCTTGAGGACCGATACAAGAGTCGAACTGGAATTTTCAAAGAAACTTTTTAAAAACCCACAGTTGAAAAGCAAATAAACAATTTTTGAAAACACAAATGAGCAAGTATCTAAGAGCCCATGGATAACCATGGATAGAAAGGGTGCTAACACCTTCCCTTTCTATAAATCTTCCTCCCGAACCGAGAGCAATCTCTATAAGGAATTTTTCTGTGCTTTTGTCCTTTCCATTTGGAGAAAATAAAAGACGGTGGCGACTCTTGCTTACCGCAACATTTCGCGAACCAGCGTTAAACAGTCAGTTCCAGATCCACCGATCACAGAACTGGCGACTCTGCTGGGGACTCTTTATAAAGTGAGGTGTACCTTAGGGATAGTTCATAACTGTGTTTTCAATTGCTTTCTTTGCTTGCTTTATTATTGTGGGGACTGTCTTGGGAGTTCTATAGATCCTAACCCGGATCTGGGGATACCTTCTTAGAAAGTAGCAACAAGGCTGTGAGGGAACTGTGCGGGGTATACCGACATGGTTGAAACAATCTGCTACGTTGATGTGGCACTTTGGTGTGTACCGGTAATCCTTGAGTTCAGTCAAGGAGAGTACGGGGCCTCCGTGTGGTGTCATGAAGCATCAACAGACCTTAGGAACCTTAATTGAACTATCTTGGCCTCTTTAGGGTAGTGAGATAACTGACTTTGGTGCAGTCCGAGGTTGGTTGATACTCGATACTACACTCAATTGAGGGTTGCTTTCCTGGAATATTTCGGTCGCCAGTTCAGTGGCTAAATCGAAACGATGAACAATGAAAGCAATTCGGTGATATTGGGACCCTTAGAACCCGGTTACTTCTAATAGGACAGGTTGAGCCCACCAACTTCAAGAGGGTAATACCCAGACCCCATGCTGGCCTAAACCCTAAGGGCTTGTCTTGTGTGACTTGTGTGCCTTACATGTTTGTCTTTGTAAATATCTGTGGTGTGTTTAATCATAGCATCATGACATCATCCAGCATCATATGCATTGACTAACCATTTCAAGGGTTCGAATCTTCATCTTTGTTCTTGTTTTGTAGGACATGGAAACTGTTCGCAGAAAGACAATTCAAATCAGCCTTGTAAGGATCCCTCCTCAGCTTAAGGAGCTTATATCCAGGATTCCTGAGAGCTCTTCATTCAGTGAAAGACATGGAAGACTCATCAGCTTGGTCAATGCCAACATTGAGGAAGATATGATAAAGGTCCTGTTCCAGTTCTTTGACCTTCTGCATCACTGTTTCACTTTCCTGGATTATCAGCTGCTACCTACATTGGAGGAGTTCTCCCGGCTCCTGAAGATCCCTATCCTTGATCAACTACCCTACAACGGTACGGAAAAGGAACCCAAGCTTGAAGAGATTGCTAAAGCCTTACACCTACAATCATCTGACCTCAAGGGACATTGGGAAGTTAGAAGTGGTATCAAAGGGTTCTTAGCCAGGTTTCTGTTTGAAAAGGCCCATGAATGTTGGAACTCCCTTGACTTACAAGCTTTTGAAGAAGTTGTGGCCCTCCTTGTCTATGGTTTGGTGTTGTTCCCTAACCCAGATCAGCTTATAGATATCAGTGCTGTCCAGATCTTCATGTCCAGGAATCCTATACCTACGTTGCTGGGGGACATCCTTCACTCATGTTACACTCGAACCATGAGAAAAAGAAGTGTCCTTATGTGTTGCATTCCTCTCCTGGGAAGGTGGTTTATTTCGCACCTTCCACAATCAGTTTTGAAGAACGAGCGGGGTTTGAGGTGGTCATAACGGTTGATGACTCTCACACATGCAGATATACATTGGTGCCCTCGGTCCAGAGAGGATGTCACTATCATTGATCGTTGCGGGGAGTACCCTAATGTTCCTTTACTTGGAATCAGAGGAGGTATTACTTACAACCCATGCCTGGCTTGGAGACAGTTTGGTTATGCTCGGAGGGATGGCCCTCACGATATGTTAATTCCTGACATAGTTTTTGACTTCGACAACGATGCCCAAGGACTTCGCCAGAGATTTATCAGAGCTTGGAGGATGCCAAGTAGGATAGACATCAAGACATTGGGGCACAGGAATTCCATCCCATTGGAACCTTATCTCAAGTGGGTACGGGCCCGCTCCCAGAAGTTAGTAATGCCTTATCCTCATATGCTCCCAGTAATCAAAGAGCCAGTCTTGGAAGGATAAGTGTCCTACACCATTCAGCATCCTGATATGCCCACATCCTGGGAAGAGATGCAGAAGAGCTGGATCCAGCTTAAGGAAGAACGGAATTCTCTTGAGACCAGTCTACATGCTAGTGAAAAGAAGGTCCTGGAGCTCACCCGCCTGTTGCATGAGGAGAGGAATCTCAACACCTACATAGCTCCAAAGAGGATGCGTAGTGTCTTTTGGGATTGATTTGCTTTTGTATTATTTTGCCCATGAGGCTCTGATGTACTGAACAATTATTTCCTTAATGATAACGTGTGTTCCTTTTGTCTACAACAAATTTGAACTTTCGAACCCTTGAATGCATTGCATAAACACATATCATTCATCATGTGCATAGCAGGTTTTCTTCTTTTCAGGTTGCTTACAGTTCTTCGCTGTTTATTTCAGCATCATGAATCCCGACTCATCATCAACCGAGATGTCCATCAAGGCTCTTCAGGCGCAGAACGCGCAATTTCAGGAACTAATCATGGGTTTGGCTCAGGGCCAAGAAGAGCTGAAGGCTCTGTTCCTGAAGAAGGAGAAGAAGAAGGAAAAGAGAACTGTTCTTTTCAACTCGGGCCGAAGGTTTGGCAACACTTTGCAGAATGAAGAGGCTGGTTCTTCTATAGGCAAGAGTAGTCCCCAAGAGGGAAAAGGTCCTAGTCCGGTAGTCTCCGACAACGAGACTGATTTTGATGAGGAACAGTACCCTCCTGCAGAAGACAGATATAAGCAGTTGGAAGACAGACTGAATGCTATGGAGATCCAACAAGTGCCTGGGCTGGATTTCGGAGACTTGGGTTTGTCTACTGGTGTGATCACTCCTCATAAGTTCAAAGCACCATCCTTTACCAAGTATGACGGGGCATCTTGTCCCAAGCTACACCTCAAATCTTATGTGCGGAAGATTCAACCGTACTCAGTGGACAAGAACTTGTGGATCCACTTCTTCCAGGAGAGTCTTTCAGAGACTCATCTCGAATGGTTCTATCAGCTGGATGGGACCAAGGTTCGTAACTGGGAGGAGTTGGCTATTGCTTTTTACAAGCAGTATCAATATAATGCCGACCTTGCCCCTACACGTACCCAACTCCAGGGTATGTCGCTAGGGTCAAGCGAAGGTTTTAAAGAGTACGCACAGAAGTGGAGGGATCTGGCTGGCAGGGTGCAGCCTCCGTTGACTGACCGGGAGTTGGTAGACATGTTCTTGGGGACCCTATCTGGGCCATTTTTCATCCATCTTATCGGTAACTCATCTGCAGGGTTTACTGATCTTATTCTGACTGGAGAGAGAATAGAGGTTGGGATGAAGTCTGGAAAAATCCAGAAGGGTGCATCTGCAAGTTCTGAGAAGAAGCCCTTTAAGAAGGAGGCCAGTGCGGTATATGGCTCTAGAAGACAAGAGAAACCTGAGCGCTGCCAATCTGTCAATGCGGTGATGATTGCTAAGCCTGCTGCCGCTCCTCGGCAAACCAATCCTCAAAGGGCTGAAAGACCCAGGAGAGAGTTTACCCGGCTAAGTATGACTCTATCACAAATCTTGCCACAGTTACTATCCACCAACCTAGTGACTGTCAGAGAGGCCCCAAAAGTTGTGAATACTGCCTCTCCGAAATACAATCCAAATGCTCGCTGTGCTTATCACTCTGATAGCCCGGGGCATTCTACTGATGATTGTTGGGCCTTAAGGAACAAGCTGCAGGATCTTATTGATGCCAAGGAGGTACAGTTTGAGGCATCTGAGAAGCCTAACGTAGTGACAGCTCCCCTGCCTGCTCATGGAGTGAATGCTATTAGGGACGAAGATGAGGTGGATGAAGCTGAGTTTGATAACTGGATTTACCCGGCAACCGACAGTGGACCTAGCAATTGGAGTGCAAAGGACAATCTACCTGTTTCTCTTGTTACTGGGTAATGAATTCCTATGTTTTTGTTATTTGTAATAAACAGTCAAAACTCTATGGCCCGGTGTCTTACCCGGGGCACCGTGGTTTCATTTGTGAGGGCATATAAATTGTCATTTCATATATCATGAATAAAGATCTTGGACGTTTTCTCGCATTTCAAATCTTATGCTCCTTTTCTTTCTTTTCTTTCTTTATATATTGCAAAACAGCTGTATTTACACACACTCACTCATACAGGTTTCAATCCACTCTGGATCTCACTGGTAACGACTCTGCTACTGCCAGTTATGACTTCGAAAATCCGATCAACTTAGCCGAAGACGGAGGTGAAGATGATTGCGAAGTACCTGGCGAGCTTGCAAGACTGTTACTTCAGGAAGAGAGGGCAATTCAACCACACGAAGAGCCAGTGGAAACAATAAATCTGGGTACTGAGGCAGACAGAAAGGAGGTAAAGATTGGTGCCAACCTAGAGCTCAGCGTGAAGCAACGGTTGACTCAGATTTTACATGATTATATGGAGATCTTTGCTTGGTCCTACGAAGACATGCCCGGGTTGGATACCGACATTGTGGTCCATCATTTGCCTACTAAGGAAGACTGCCCTCCAGTTAAGCAAAAGGTCTGCCGTATGCGTCCAGAGATGTCTGAGAAGATCAAAGCCGAGGTTATGAAACAGTTTGATGATGGGTTCCTTGTAGTGACTTCTTACCCTCAGTGGGTTGCTAATGTGGTGCCGGTACCAAAGAAGGATGGAAAGGTCAGAATGTGTGTCGATTACAGGGATCTGAACAGGGCCAGCCCCAAGGATGACTTCCCTCTACCTCACATTAATGTCCTTGTTGACAATACTGCTCAACATAAGGTGTTCTCTTTCATGGATGGTTTTTCAGGTTACAATCAGATCAAGATGGCACCTGAAGACATGGAAAAAACTACCTTTGTCACTCAGTGGGGCACCTTCTGCTACAAGGTCATGCCTTTTGGACTGAAGAACACTGGGGCAACCTACCAACGTGCCATGGTTGCTTTATTTCATGACATGATCCATCATGAGATAGAAGTGTATGTTGACGACATGATTGCAAGGTCCCAGACTGAGGAAGAACACCTTGATCATCTGTAGAAGTTGTTTGACCGTCTGAAGTTGTACAAGCTGAGGTTGAACCCGAACAAGTGCACCTTCGGGGTAAGATCTGGGAAGTTGCTAGGCTTCGTTGTAAGTGATAAGGGTATTCAAGTGGACCCTGCCAAGGTTAAAGCTATTCAAGAGATGCCAGTTCCTAAGACAGAGAAGGAAGTCAGAGGCTTTTTAGGACGCCTGAATTACATTGCTCGGTTCATCTCACACCTAACTGCTACCTGTGAGCCAATCTTCAAGCTGCTGAAGAAAGATCAGGTAGTACGTTGGAATGATGAATGTCAGGCTGCTTTTGACAGAATCAAAGAGTATCTCCAAGAACCACCCATCCTTATGCCACCGGTTGAAGGGAGACCTCTAATACTATACCTGACAGTACTTGACAACTCCATGGGGTGTGTGCTGGGGCAGCATGACGAGTCTGGCCGAAAAGAGCATGCCATTTATTACCTTAGCAAAAAGTTTACCGACTGTGAGACCCGATACTCACTGCTTGAGAAAACTTGCTGCGCTTTGGTATGGGCTGCTCGCCGACTGAGACAGTATATGCTGACTCACACTACCTTGTTGATCTCAAAGATGGATCCTATAAAGTACATATTTGAAAAGCCTGCTCTGTCTGGGAGAATAGCGAGATGGAAAATGATCTTGACAGAATACGACATTCAATACACGACTCAGAAAGCCATCAAGGGAAGTGTATTGGCAGACCACTTGGCACATCAGGCAGTAGATGACTATCAGTCAATGAACTTCGAGTTTCCGGACGAGAGCATCATGATAGTGACTGATTGTGAAGTACCTGGGCCGGATGAAGGACCTGAGGAAGGATCCCGATGGTCTATGCACTTTGACGGAGCCTCCAATGCTTTGGGTAACGGCATCGGCGCTGTAATCATATCCCCTCAAGGCACTCATACTCCACTCACCGCCCGGCTATGTTTCAACTGCACCAACAACATGGCGGAGTATGAGGCATGCATAATGGGTCTCCAAGCTGCGATCGACTTAAGGATCAAGTTTCTGAGCGTCTTCGGAGATTCCGCTCTCGTGATCAATCAGATCAAAGGAGAGTGGGATACGAAACATCCGAATCTTATTCCTTACAGAGAATGTGTGTTGACCTTGATTCCCCACTTCACAGAGATAACCTTTGAACACTTTCCGAGAGAAGAGAATCAGTTGGCGGACGCGTTAGCTACGATGTCTTCCATGTTCAAAGTCAAATGGGACAATGAGGCTCCCCGGATCATCATCTGGAAACTGGACGAACCGGCATACTGTTGTGATCTTGAGACTGAGTTGGTAACTGAGAAGCCTTGGTACCATGAGGTGAAGAGATACTTGGAAGCCCAGGAGTATCCTGAAGGTGCCTCTGTCAATGATAAGAAGTTTCTGAGAAGGTTCGCAGTGAAATTCTTCCTTAGCAATGGCATCCTGTATAAGCGAAACCATGATTCGACCTTACTGCGTTGTGTGGATAAGACAGAAGCAGAAAGGATCATGGAGGAGTTACATGAGGGGACCTTCGGAATGCATTCCAGTGGACACACTATGGCAAAGAAGATCCTTCGGGCAGGGTATTTCTGGTCCACCATGGAAGCTGACTGCTACCAACATTCCTGGACATGCCATAAATGCCAGATATATGCAGACAAGGTGCATGTTCCTCCAGTTCCTCTAAATGTTCTAACTGCGCCCTGGCCGTTTGCAATGTGGGGCATAGATATGATCGGCGAGATTAAACCTACAGCGTCCAATGGGCACCGCTTCATCCTGGTGGCGATTGATTACTTCACGAAGTGGGTTGAAGCAGCATCCTACGCTACGGTAACCAAGACTGTTGTGGCACGGTTCATTCGGCATAACCTGATCTGTCGATACGGCGTCCCAGAGAGGATCATTACAGACAACGGTACCAATCTTAATAACAAGATGATCACTGAGCTCTGCGAGCAGTTTAAGATACAGCACCATAACTCTTCTCCTTATAGACCGAAGATGAATGGGGCTGTAGAAGCAGCAAATAAAAATATCAAGAAAATCGTGCAGAAGATGACAGTGACTTATAAAGATTGGCACGAGATGTTACCGTTCGCTCTGCATGGGTACCGTACCTTAGCCAGGACGTCAACCGGGGCAACTCCTTTCTCCTTGGTCTACGGTATGGAGGCAGTCTTACCGATCGAAGTGCAAATACCTTCTCTCCGGATAATGAAGGATGCAGATCTGAATGAAGATGATTGGATCCAGACACGACTTGATCAGTTAAACCTTATTGATGAAAAGAGACTTTCTGCTATCTGTCATGGTCAGACGTATCAGAAACGGATGATCAGGGCATTTAACAAAAAGGTCAGACCACAAGAATATCAAGTTGGGGATCTGGTAATCAAGCGAATCATCCTTCCTCAGAGTGATCTAAGGGGCAAATGAACCCCTACGTACGAAGGGCCATTTGTGGTTAAACATGTGTTCTCAGGAGGAGCCATGATTCTAACCAACATGGATGGTGACGACCTTCCTCACCCCGCCAATGCAGACATAGTAAAAAGATACTACGCATAATAGAGACCCGCTAGGCTGACATGCCTAGGCAAAAATTAGGGCTTCCCGGCGAACCAAAAGGGTTCGGGCAAAATGAAGGGATGAAATGAAAAAAATCTGTACACCCGGCAAGTCGAAAACCTGAAAAGGCGGCTTGGGCAAAAATGGGTATCCCGGTGGACTGAAAACCCGAAAGGGCGGTCCAGGCAAAAGTTAGGGATAAAGCGTAATACTATGTCTCATTGGATCACTTTACATCCAGAATCCGGTATCTATATCAAGTTTAGACGGCATCGATCAGTCAACTTCATCTTCAACTAAGGTCATCAAGTGATGAGACGCTCGGAGATATAAAGGCGATAGCAGAGTTGAAACCCAGTGGATCATTCATTTCACACAGCTGTTTTATTTTCTCTTGTACAAAATTGTATAAACTCTTTTGTTCGGCGGCGTTCTCTTACTAGGACGTCAGCCTCTTGTATATAAACACCTATTTACAGGCAAATTCAAAAATCAATAAAAAATCACTTTTCAGCCTAAAATTGCCAATTGTTTTTTCCTTTTCTGTTTTGTTTTGCGAAGAACGTCCAAGGTTCAATTTGTGATATATGCATTGACAATAATTTGCTAACTCATGAATATTTGCATACGAAACAAAGGATTAATTACAGGTAACATTAGAAGCAGGGGCAATAAAGAGTTGTCTAAGCAATCTAATTGTTCTGTCCTCCAAGGTATCAAGATAGGTTCAGCTGAAGAACATAACCAGCATATCTTAATTCCCCAGAGAGTGAGCCAACAAGTCAGTGCGCTCTCCCCAAGCTATATTATCAAACCTTAAGGAAGTTGGGTATCCCCCCGCAGATCTCAACATTCTCCAGCAACATATGCATTCTTAACAAGCATCCCCGGCAGTCTTGACCTAAAGATTGTTCCCCGGTGGTCTATCAAACATTCAATGGAGCTAATTCCCCCAACACCTCAAAACTTCCCCAGCAGAGTCCAACCCAGTTTCCCCAGGAAAGCTGGAATCCATCTCCCCAAGCAGTAAGCTTATCCCCAGTAGATTCTGGAAGCTTATCCTCGCAGAGCACGAACGCGTCTCCCGGCTTCATTCAAAGAGTTATTTCCTTACCAGGATATAACTGGGTTATCCTCATCCAAAAGCCACGGAAAGACCGTCCTCGGAAAAGTCTTCTTACCCCCAGCGAAGTCTATTAACACTTCTAACACAACAATGGTATCCCTAGCGGAGTTACCATCAACATTCCAGCAAAGTACCTCTCTCCCCACAGAGTATTGTTCCCCAGCAAGATCGTTAGAGTACTTTTCTCTCCGCAGAGTAATCCATTCGCCAAGTCTATTCCCTAACGGAGTTATCTTCTCCTAAACGGTATTCTTGCAATTATCATCCCCAGCGGAAATAACAAAGCATTGTTCTCCAACATCAGCCCAGGAGTGACTTCCCGGCACCTGTCAAGGATTTATTTCCTAAGACGAAAACATACATTCATAAACATCACATACATCATTATAGCATGCATATACGCATCATATCTTACAAATCTCATTTATGTTGAGAACATCATTGCTTGATCCATATCATGCATTGCATATGACTGACCTTTACCTTTCAGGAAAGATCCAGTTAAGTTCTCAGCTATATTTCAAGACCCTGACCGGTTCAGTTAAATCGACCCTAAGATTTTTCTGTTTCTTATCCAGTCAAAGGCCTTCTCTGGTTCAGTCAGATCGACCCTAAGATCTCCCTGATTCTTATCCAGTTGAAGATTTCAAGACCTAGACCGGTTCAGTTAAATCGACCCTAAGATTTTTCTGTTTCTTATCCAGTCAAGGGCCTTCTCTGGTTCAGTCAGATTGACCCTAAGATCTCCCTGATTCTTATCCAGTTGAAGATTTCAAGACCTAGACCGGTTCAGTTAAATCGACCCTGAGATTTTTCTGTTTCTTATCCAGTCAAAGGCCTTCTCTGGTTCAGTCAGATCAACCCTAAGATCTCCCTGATTCTTATCCAGTTGAAGACATTTCAAGACCTAGACCGGTTCAGTTAAATCGACCCTAAGATTTTCCTGTTTCTTATCCAGCCAAAGGCCTTCTCTGGTTCAGTCAGATCGACCCTAAGATCTCCTTGTTTCTTATCCAGTTGAAGATTTCAAGACCTAGACCGGTTCAGTTAAATCGACCCTAAGATTTTCCTGTTTCTTATCCAGTCAAAGGCCTTCTCTAGTCCAGCTAAATCGACCCCTAAAAGATTTTCCTGATGAAGACTCAGTAGAAGATATCCAAGATTCTCTCAGCGTTACTGTTGAGGTAGTAATCGTCCCCAGATTCTCTCAGCGTTCCTGTTGAGGTAGTAATCACCCCAAGATTCTCTCAGCGTTACTGTTGAGGTAGTAATCACCCCAGATTCTCTCAGCGTTACTGTTGAGGTTGAAGTCGCCCAAGATTCTCTCAGCGTTACTGTTGAGGTAGTAGTCATCCAAGGTTCTCTCACCGTTCCTGTTGAGATAGTAACCATCCCTGGTTCATTCATCGCCGTTTGAAGCTCCAGATTCAATTCCTGTAACCAGTCAGGGCGCATCTATACAAAGAGTTTGAAGACCAGCTCCTGTAACAGGTCAGGTAATCATTTTTCTTTTTTCAGGTACGCAAGTTCTCGCTAAGGAATCTCCAAATGGCATCTATAAGCCCATTCCCCCATCATACTACTATGTGAGCGTAAATTTCTGGGCACTCTAGTGTTCAATCATCTTCCACCTTCAGATTACGAAAGGCACGTCAGTCAATCTGCATCCTCAGGTCTAAGAAGATTGAATAGGGGCAACTGTTGTACCCCAAAATTTGCCCTCCCATATTCTTCAAGATTTGCAAAGAACAAGCTTCAAAATCTCCCCAAGGGTTGCACAGTTCAAGGGCCTCCTAACAGTCAAAAATTAGGGTTTTGGTTCTGACAAAGAAATTGAAGTTTTCAAGGGTCCAATCAAGTCCCACATGCCTACAAACATGGTCAAGCATCCTCATGCCAAGTTTCAAGACTTACAGCACAAAATTGCACAATAGTCAACTGTAGGGGCAAAATGGTCATTTGACAGTCAAAAGTTCAAATTTTTGGCCAACATCTCATTTTGAAGCCACAAACATCATTTGATCAATTCTTGACCATGATTTTCAAAGCTTGGCTCAAAAAGTCTCAAGATGCAAAAGTTTCCATATTTGGATGGTTGAAAAAGTCAACTGTAACTTGACCAAGGCATAACTTCCACATGGTTTATCAGAAAAATTCCATCCAAAGCTCATTTTGAAGAGAAAGACATTTTCTACAACTCCTCTTCACACTTCAAGTCCAAGAAATTCTCCCACAAAAAGTTATCAATTTCAACATTATAGGTCATTTTCAAAAGTCAACAAAAAGGGACTTTAAGTCAAAGGCCATAACTTGAGATTGGTAAATCAAAATGACATGGGACCAAAGGAATTGGTTAGAGGACTTCAAGACCTTTCCAAAATGTCCAAGAACATGAGCAAAGCTTAAAAATTGAGCAAGATATGCCTTGTGGAAGTTGGCAAATTTTTGGGTATTTTGAAAAGTCAACTTTGCTTCAAATGCCTTAAAATTGCTAATGGGCCACATTTTCTTCCAAGATTCATCATCCAAAGCATATGCACGACCATTTGGCCCAAAGGGGATTTATTTCATCATTTTTATTTTATTTATTTAAATTTTTAATTACAATTAATTCATTTAAATTAAATAAAATATGGAAAAATACTAAACCAAAGTTTTTAAATCTTTTTGTGCAGAATAAACTCTCTTTAAAGGCTCAAGATTCGTGCATAACCAAAATTGGAAGGTTTTGCCATGATTAGAATAAAAAACATGTGAAAAAAGATTTGAAAGAATATGCATGAAAATCAAATATTCATTCCATCAATGCAAGGATTTTTTTGGTTCAAAACTCAACCCTAATCCATCCTCATATAAGACTGATCAAAACCCTAGTGCAGGAGACCTGAAAGCTGCGCCCAAAGCTGAAGAAGAACATTGCAATTTTTGTGGAAAATTCAAAAACTGAAACCACGATTCCAAGGAGTTTCAAGGCAAAACATTGACTCCATTACATTCCTGAAGCATCAGGGAACATTTCTGGATCAAAGCCACCGGTTCTAACGCAAAGAATTGGTAGAAATATGTCTCACTTTTCATGAAAATATGCATATTCGTGTTTCAATTTTTAAGCATTCTTATTGCATTTTATTTGTTGATTTATACTAATTGATTCATTCTGAAGCTAACCATATTGTTTAATTGAGTTTTGCTTGCCTATACGCGAAATCACCATGGGAGCATTTTAGGGTTGCAGGGACCTTCAAAGAGGGCTTCGTCCATATGGAAAAATTGAACCATAAGAATTATACCACTGAACTCGTGACGTTCCACTGAATCTAAAACATCCCTCGCGCTTTTTTTATATGCAGCCAATTTCTATTCACTATTTTTTAGCACTTCAGATTGTGGGGGTTCAAAACCCCCGCTATTTGATGTTCTTTTTCAGGTCAAAACGCATGGACGAGGAAGAAGATCAGGTGGCATGATATGGTTGGTCTATTCAAAGAGTGGCGCGCGTTTTGCTGACTCAGACCACTAACGTTTGTCTTTTCTTATAATAATTATGGTCCATGTAATTAACAAAGAAAGTCAGCAGTACAATTGGTCAGGCGTTGTATTGGTAAACTCTGGGACCTGGGTTCGAACCCCAGGTCCCCCTATCCCTTCAATATTATTTTTTCTAATATCATCCTATGCAGTTTCCGTCCAAAAGACCACCATGCACTCCACAATCCCAGCATGCCACATGTCCCAAAACGTCCATCCAAGGGCCCAGACTTGATGAACATCATACTCACCAGTCAACGCGTACACACGTTTCCAGGAAAAGTCAAAAAGGCCTTAAACATTGGGCCTAATTGTTGGGACAAAACCTCCAGTTTGGGGTCAACACCCCCTTGGTTTGTCTTCTTTCATTCTTTTATCTTTTTTCTATTTTATTTGTTTTAATTAGTTTTAATTTAATTCTTTAAATCAATATTTTCATAAAATAAAAAATAATAAAAAATCAGAAAGTCAAAAATAAAAATATATTTTATTTAAATATTATTTTTGTAAATAAATCTCATTAATTAATTTAGTCTTAATTTTAGGGTTAAATTTTAATGTTTTTCTTAATAAAAATTAAAAATTGTAGAATTAGGGTTTTAAACATTTTTTATCTTTTTCTTTTCTTTTACCATTATAATAATTAATTATTTATTTTTGTAAATAAAATTGAATTAATTAATTAGGTTGATTTTAGGTGCAACTTTAACATATTTCTTAAATAATAAAAATAGTTAGAATTAGGGGTAATTAATTTTTTTTTAATTTCACTTAATTCTCTCATAAAAATCCATAAATACAAAAAACTCCAAAAAAAATCTCTTTTATTTTAATTTAATTAATTTGTTAATCGTAATTTAATTTCATTAAAAAGGGTCCAACGCCCTCGCATTCGATCGTAATTCCAATTCGCGCGCTTATTTTATTTCCTCTTTTCATGTAATTCTCCCAAAGCCATGTAAATTAGACATTTATATTTCTCGCACTTTATTTTATTTTCAAATCGGGTCCTGGATTAAATTTGGCGATGTGGACCCGCGCCTTTGTAATAGCATAGAACTTTTAAATTCCGCACTTCTTAACTGTTAATAAATTTGCATGCAAGAATGAATGTTAAAATAAAAACAAAAGCGCAGATCACCCATGACATGACAAGACAAAATATCTGAAAACGACACACAAATCACACACCACCCCTAGGGTACGCCTCACTGTTGCCTTGCCCCTCGGAAGGTGATCGTCGAGTAGAGGATGTTTTAGTAAGTCCTCATGATCCGAGAACCTGGCATGAGGGTAGCTTCTAAGGTATCTTCCTATTGCTCTGGTGATCACCATGTCCCGAACCTTCGGATTGACCCGAACACCTCCAATGGTGGTGCTAACTACCTCTCAATGGTGGGATGGCACTACTTTAAGGACATCTACACAGACGAATTCCTTAGGGTAGGTAGACGACTCTAGATACTTGCTCTAATTTCAAAACAAATCAAAAATACTTTTCACACCGACACCTTTTCAAAAAGCTTTCGAAAATAATTTTTCAAACACTCTTGAGGACCGATACAAGAGTCGAATTGGAATTTTCAAAGAAACTTTTTAAAAACCCACAGTTGAAAAGCAAACAAACCATTTTTGAAAACACAAATGAGCAAGTATCTAAGATCCCATGGATAACCATGGATAGAAAGGGTGCTAACACCTTCCCTTTCTATAAATCTACCTCCCGAACCGAGAGCAATCTCTATAAGGAATTTTTCTGTGCTTTTGTCCTTTCCATTTGGAGAAAATAAAAGACGGTGGCGACTCTTGCTTACCGCGACATTTCACGAACCAGCGTTAAACAGTCAGTTCCAGATCCACCGATCACAGTTACCATCTCGGCAAAATTACCTGATATACTGAAAGTTATGTAGCATTGGCCCTGCAATGTACTACTAAACATTTCCACCATCTCCCGCTCCAGCATGGGCGGTTGATCCTTCGCATCCATCTCTCGCCACATCTGGGCATACTCTTTAAAAGACTCATCCCACTTTTGGGAAAAATTTTTAATTGGGTTCTTGTGGGATTCATATTTGTGTTATATTGATAGTGCACAACAAAAGCCTCAACCAACTCTCTCCATGTACGAATGCAAATACTTTCCAACTGCATGTACCACTCGAGTGGGCCACCCGTCAAGCTGTCTTGAAATAAGTGCATTAACATCTTCTCATCATCAGAATACGTAGACATTTTCCAGTAGAAAGACTTAACATGGGTCTTTGAACAGGAAGTTCTTTTGTATTTCACGAAATCAGGCACCTTGAACTTTGAACAGGAAGCCCAAATCATACATGTCAAATCCCACTGTACCTTGACTTTCAAACATGCACATTTTCTCTTCAAGCATGCACAACTTCTTGTTAGATTCTATTGGTACATCAATATTAGACATACAGTCTTCCTAGTTATCTTCTTCCACTGGCCTAACAGGAATGCAAACAGGGCCTTGGTGGTACAACGGGTTGTTCAATGCTCTGACGAATAGGACTAGGTGGAGGAGGATTCCCCATAACTTGAATCACAGGGATACCTTGGTTACTCGCAGTATTTCCGAGATTTATAGGCTGACCATTCTGAATATTTAGACCGACATTCAAATCCATATTCACATTCCGAGTACCTCCCGGATTATCAACCATATTCTGAGTGCCCAAAGTACCATTTGGATTATTGATGATGACCTCTTGTGGATTCACAATTAAGGTTTCACCACCATTTTTACAGCTTCAGCAAGCCACGTGGTCATGGCTCTCATTTCCTCTTGTTGACGAGCCATGTTCTAAATGATTTCCATCAACTGGCCAGCTCGAGTATCCGTCCTGGTACCCGTGGCCACAACATATGCTTGAATTTCTTCCATTTGTCTCTTGGAAGTGCTCCAAGTATTATAACGATGAGAGTTTGTGGTGGAAATCTATGAAAATAAACCCAGATCACGGATAAGCAAACATGTCGGAGCCACCTGTTATGATATGATATGCATAGATGAATGATTATGTGTTGTACCCCAAAATTTTCCCTCTCATATGTTCCAAGATTTTCTCTTACATGGGTGATTACAAACACTTTCTTAAAGAAAATAAGAATTCTTGAAGATAAATAAGGTGTCTTAGATTGGCATCTAGACAAGGAGTTCGATCGGGTGTCCAAAATCCTTTGACACAAGCTAGGTTCACAAGACTTAGACTGAGCATGGGTTGTTTCATGTTTGATTCGATTGATAAGGAAATGACTTTCCCTGTGCGTGCCTTCAGCACACAAGGCCAAGACTTATTTAAATTTTCCTTCAATCCACTAGGAAAAAAGCTTCCTCCGATTCACAAGGAAAATACATCCTTCATGCCTGATTCGATTCACTAGGGAATGGCCTCTTTTATGCTTGCTTTGGACTCCCTCGTGCTAGCATCCACAAGGCGTTGGCTTCCTTTGTGCCAGCTTTGACTAGGCAATGTTCCCTTTGAAACGGTTTTGATTCCACATCTAAAATCCTTAACACACAGTTTTCCACCTTTCGACACCTAGTAAGGCCTATTCGAAGGACACACAAATGATGCCTTAGAAGGACATGCATTTAGTCCAGTCGAAAGACATAGAATAGTTAGAAACAATATTTTCTTTCTGCTCAAAGTATTGCATACTACTAGACCCAAGCCTTCTGCACAATCACAATCATGACAAAATAAGCTTCGACTGGCCAGAAGAGAGCTTTCGATTGGGTTAATTGAAGAGTTTCAGATCAAGCTACTAAGGCAAATAGTGGCTCATTCGAAATTCACAAGGATGAGGCCTGCGGAAATTCGAAGGAAGGCAAGGAAGCTTCTATAAAGCCTTCAATTGATAAAGAGCTGAAGCAGCATTCAACTAGTCAAAAAGGAAGAGTTGATGCTTCGACTGGTTTGAATTGAAAGAAAGGAAATCGAAGAAAGTAACGCTTGGGGGGCTGATCGAATATACTCTGGCGAAGGAAATTTTGAGCAATTTGAATTCGTAAAAGGCACCTGTGATACGGTGGCAGAACCGACTGTTTATTATGCTGGTTTTAATGTTTTTTGGTTCTTAAATATCGCAGTAAGCAAGAGTCGCCACCAAATTTTCTTTTATCCAACAAAGGAAAGGGTGAAAAGAATAGAAAAAGACCTTTTAGATATGTTTCTGAGAAAGGGGGTAGATTATGGAAAGGGAAGGTGTTAGCACCCATTCCATCTGTGGTTTTCCACGGGCTCTTAGAGGTTTGCTCATTTTTAAAATGCTTTTGCGCTTTGTGTGTTTGAAAATGTTTTAAAAATGCCTTAGTACGGCAAAGTTTGTAATGTTTCTCGGGATAGTAGAGAAAGTATACAAAGTGTTTTGAATTTGTTTTTGAAAAGTAGTTTTCTGTGTAAGTGCAAAAAAGTATTTTTTGAGAAAACTTCTAACAGCTATCTACTTTTATACTCGAAAAGGTTGTTCTTTTCCTCTTTTCCTTTAGACAGTGCTATCCTACTATTAGTGAGTAGGTAGCCTTGTCGTTGGATGTTTTGAGGGATATCGAAGGGATGTTTACAGTCGCGAAGGCAACTTGTGGAGACGCTTTAGAAGTTTTCTTTAGGGACTAGATCATTTACCGAAAAGGCAACTGTAGGGTCATCGAGGGACTATGATCTTTTGATTTATGGGTCTTTGCTAAATCATTCCTGCCTCATGACTATTTTATTTCTTAAAGGAAACCAAAGTGGGGTACCCTAGAGGTGCTTGTGTGCAATTATGTTCAATTCAGTTATTTATCTTTTGCTTTTAAGGTTTGCTAACATTGTTTTTCATTCTTGCCATACACACCTAGTTACTAGCAGTTTATATTTTTGCAGGGAATGCAAAATGCGGAGAGTAAAAGTCTAGACTATTACATGTCTTCGGGGATGGGAGTGTTTACAATGTACAAAATTGGGAGTACAAAAATTAAAAGCGGATAATAAAACCCTAGTTACAGTCTATTACATCCAGAAGGCAGTTACTATAAAAAAATACAAGAAAATAATAACACGTAAAAGGTTAGAAAATACTTCTAAGAACCTAAGGCAATAAGAAATATTTTTGCTTATTTTTTATTTAAATAAATTATTTTTCTTAAAGTCTATTTAGAAAATAAACTAAAATTTTTGTGGTTTTTTATATTTATGAAAAAAGAAATATTTAAAATTAAATTAAGTCCTAAATTCTAGCTTACTTTAAAATTGAGAAATACTTAAAGTTTAAATTAAACTATTTACAAAATTAGTTTAATTAAAAATTAACCTAATATTTTTATGACTTTTTTTCTTCTGATTTTTATGATTAAATAAATAAATGATAGCAAAATATTAAAAAAAAGAAATTATAACAATGAAAAAAAAGCTACTGGGCCTAATTATGCAAAAGAAAATAAGAGGAAATGAGTATTTCGATTAAGGGGGAGTGATGTGCTTTCGATTCACCCCTTCTTGGACCTCTTTCGATTGGGCTAGGAAGCTGGCGCCAGCAGCCTTCGATTGGGGTCCCCTGGCCTCCTTCGATTGGGCTGGGAAGCTGGCGCCAGCAACCTTCGATTGGGGTCCCCTGGCCTCCTTCGATTGGGCTGGGAAACTGGCGTGAGAAGCCTTCGATTGGACTCTCCTGGCCTCCTTCGATGCTGGGAAGCAGTATGAGGATCCTTCGTTTGGACTCTTTTTTGCCTAGTTCATTTGGACTGTGAAGGTATGTGGACCTGCAAAACAATCATGAAGGTGACTCTTTCGTTTGGGGAAGTCGGGCAATGAGGGGCGAAGCCTAAGGTTTCGTTTCACCCTAATCCTTTTCTTTTCGTTTGAGTTTGCACAAGGGTTAGATCTAACATGTATATTTAGACAAGAAAAATATACATTCGAAAAGGACAGAAATAAATGGGAAATAAGTGTTATTTACATGCCATGCTGAAAATGAAAGGTGCAAGATCAGAGGGACTTACCTTACTGAAGAATTGAACTTGTGTGGGGACTAGAGCTGTTGGGTCCTCTTAGATTATTTTTGATAACTATGGTGGGTTTATGAGCAGCGTCTCTCCAACCTCTTGTGTGTTCTTTTGGCTTGCAAACATGTTGCTTATATAGAGTAGGAGGGAGGGGACAAGAAGACAAAAGTTTAACTGCCATAAACAAACATTTTCAAGGCCATGAATGGAGTTTTGTAACTGTGGCAAAAACATTTGATTTTGTCCTCTTTTGAATTTTCTATTGTGTAACTGGCCTTCGAATGCCCTCCTTCGAATGGACCTTTGCAAGCTTCTTCGAATGGACTCATGCAAGCTTCTTTGAATGGACTCTTGCAAGCTTCTTCAAATGGTCTTTTTTGGAATGTCAATCGAAGGGCCTTTTCCCTGATGTTTCAATCGAAAGAAGCTCTGATGCTCCAAACCGAAGGAAGCTATGATGCTCCAATCGAAGGAACCTATGATGCTCCAATCGAAGGAACCTCTGATGCTCCAAATTGAAGGAAGCTCTGATGCTCCAATCGAAGGAAACTCTGATACTTCAATCGAAGGAACTTTTAGGAATGCCAATCGAAGGATCCTGTTTCAAGGCTAATCGAAAGGCTTTGCTGAAATACCAATCGAAGGAAACTTGAAAACACTACTCACAAATTTTCCTTTTCCATAGGAAATGGTTTGTGACCAACCATGTAAGGGAAGACCTTGGAAAGCATGAGAGGTAAAATTTTGGGGTACAACAGTTACCCCTGTTCAATCTTCTTAAACCTGAGGGTGTAGATTAGCTTGCCTGCCTTTCGTGATCTGAAGGTGGAAGATGATTGAACACTAAAGTGCCCAAAAATTTGCACTTGTCTAAAGTGATACTATTGGTGGATAATATCGGGAATGGGCTTACAGATGCCATTTGGAAAAGGTGACAGGAGACTGTCGGAGATGGGCTTAAAGATGCCATCCAAGGAGTATGACAGAGATTCTTCAGAGATGGGATTAAAGATGCTATCCAAAATAGATGTTGACTTCATTAGAATTATCTTTGTGGGGATTCCTGCTCTTGTTGTCCGAGGAGGAGTCCGTTGGGGAATGTTTTTCAGGGGAATAGAGTCTAGGAGCTTCGGTTGCCCATTACTCTACTTGGGAGTCATCTCTTGACTGAAGAGATTGAAGCGAACTGCTATCTGGTCAGGATCCAGGCTTTGTAGTGACTTGTTGAGGACGATAAGGATGACTGCTATCTGGTTGTATTCCAGGCTTCAAAGTGACTTACTGGGGAAATGAGATTAAACTGTTATCTGGTTGTGTCCAGGATTTAGTGATTTGAAGAAATTAAGCTATTATCTAGTTGAATCCAGGCTTCAACTTGAATATGAGGTGTACCGTTATCTGGTCGTATCCAGGCTTCGGTAATTTGAAGAAATTAAGTTGTTATCTGGTCGGGTCCAGACTTCAACTTGAATCTGAGGTGTACCATTATCTGGTCGTATCCAGGCTTCGGTAATTTGAAGAAATTAAGCGATTATCTAGTCGGATCCAGGCTTCAACTTGAATCTGAGGTGTACCGTTATCTGGTCGTATCCAGGCTTCGGTAATTTGAAGAAATTAAGATGCTATCTGGTCGGGTCCAGGCTTCAACTTGAATCTGAGTTGTACCGTTATCTTGTCGAATCCAGGCTTCATAGTAACTGACAGAGTAAACTTCTATCTGGTCGGATTCTAGGCTTTGAAGCGCTTTATACTGTTATCTGGTCGAAATCCAGGCTTCAGTGTCTTTGAAGAAGTGAACTACTATCTAGTCGGATTCCATGCTTCGCAACACCTTATACTGTTATCTGGTTGAAATCCAGGCTTTACAGTTTCTTTAGTTGGAATGGAAATCAGAGAGATCTTAGTGTCGATCTGACTGAACCAGAGAAAATCTTTGAAGGACATGTTTTTGAGGAAATTGCTGAAAATAGCCCTCCATCAGACGTAGCTTTTGAGAAGACTACCTGGTCACATAAGTAGCAGTGTTCGTTTATTTGATATTTCCTTGAAAAAGGAAAAGAGTTAGTCATATGCAATGTCATTATGTATGAAATGCATTGTGGCGATGTTCTCAAAATAAATGAGATTATGCTGTATGCGATGTGTATGCATATTCCATGATGTATGAAATATGGGATGTTATTGAGATGTTCCCAGTCTAGGAAAATAAACCCCGGATTACTGTTGGAGAGTATTGGGAAGCTGAATTCTTCATTTCCACTGGAGATGATGAATAGAGATGATTCGCTGGGGATTTCCTCTTTCTGTTTGAGGATAACCTGCTGGGGATTGACCCTGCCTGAGAATTGATTCTGTTTGAGAATAACTTTATGGAGAGAGATGCTTGTTGGAAGATTCTACCGCTGTAGAGAAATAAACTCTGTTGGGGAATGAACTTCCGTAGTTAGAGAAATAAACTCTACCCGGGAGGAGGTTTTATAACTGTTTAAGATTATAAAAACTCAACTGGGGAAGGCAGATTTCAGCTTTCTGAATGAACTTTGTTGGAGAAGGTGATTCCTGCTTAGGGAAGAAGAGACCAAAACTCTGGTTATTTCTGCTCTATGGGGAATATAGATGTCATGGGGTCGTATGTAATGGTTACTCTGTCTCAAACTGTCTCTTCCCCCGTACCTGTTGGAAGGAATAATTGTCGGGACTGTAAGTTGGTTTTTTAGACTTTGCCCCTGTTTCTTAAAGTCATTAGTAACCGTCTTTCTGTTTTTTATGCAAATATTTGTGAACAATAATCTTATTCAAATGCATATGTCAAGAATAAGTCATTGGACATTTTTACAAAACAAAATAGAAAAAGAAAAAAACAAATAGTTTTGTACTTTCAGAGAATGATTTGTATTGATTTTTGAAGTTTGCCTATAACAGGCGTTTTGTACAAAGAGGCTGACGTTATAATAGGAGAACGTCGTCGTAAGAAGTGAAAACTATACAAAATAGTGTACAAAAAGAAGAAAACATCTATGTGCAATAATCCCATTAGGTTTCAATTATGTTATTTCCCCTATGTCTTCGAGCGTCTCATCACTTTGCTGCTCGTCCGAAGCTGACTGGATTGGTCGGTACCGTTTAAGCTTGATAGTCGATACTAGAGTCTGATCGCAAGGTGATTCAATGGGACATAGTGATACGCTTCAAATCCCTAATTTTTGCTTGGAACGCCCTTTCGGGTTTTCAGTCCACCGGGATACCCTTTCTTGCCCAAACCGCCTTTTCAGGTTTTCGACTTGCCGGGTGTACATATTTTTTTTTGGTATTTTATCCTTAACTTTTGCCCGAACCCTTTTGGTTCGCCAGGATGCCCTTATTTTTTCTTAGGTCATTTAACCTAGCGGGTCTTTATTTATGCGTAGTATCTTTTCACTATAACCGCATTAACAGGGTGAGGAAGGTTGTCACCATCCATGGTGGTCAGAATCATGGCTCCACCGAAAAATATGCTTTTGATCACAAACGGCCCTTCATACGTGGGAGTCCATTTTCCCCTGGGACCACCTTGTGGCAGTATGATGCGCTTGATTACCAGATCACCCACTTGATACACTTGACGTCTGACCTTTTTGTTGAAAGCCTTGACCATCCTGTGATACGGTGGGAGAGCTGACTTGGATGTTTTGCGATTGATCGCAAATGTTGCAGTTAGCAAGAGTCGCCACCGACTTTTCTTTTATCCAAAAGGAAAGGTGAAAATCACAGGTGTGATACGGTGGGAGAACTGACTTGGTGGTTTTGCGTTTGATCGCAAATGTTGTGGATAGCAAGAGTCGCCACCGACTTTTCTTTTATCCAATAAGGAAATGTGAAAAATCACAGGAAAGACCGTTAGAGATCTTTTCTTGAGTTCGGGGGGTAGATTATGAAAAGGGAAGGTGTTAGCACCCTTTTCATCCATGGTTTTCCATGGGCTCTTAGTTACTTTCTAGATCACTTGCTTTTGTTTGAATGTGTACTTGTGATGTGGGTTTTGAAAGTATTTTTAAAATATGACTTTGTAATGATTCTCGTCTCTATAAGAATGCGTACAAAGTGTTGTTTTGAAAATAGTTCAAAGAGGTGTTTGTGGAATGTGTTTGTGGAATGTGTTTTTGAAAGTGATTTTGAAAATGGTTTTCTTTGTAATGGCTCTCGTTTCTATAAGAGCGCGTACGAAGTGTTTGTCTTTTGAAAATATTTCAAATGAGAGTGTTGGTGTAAAAATGTTTTGTTGTGAGCAAGCGAGCAACTAGGAGAGAATCTAGCTACTCAAAAGGTATTATTTGTTCTTTTCCTCCCCCTTTAGATGTTACTATATTACCATTGTTTTTGTGAGAATCCCCATCGTTGGATGTAAAGTGACGATTGTGGGACGTTTGTATAGTCATAGAAGGTAGCCTATGGTACATTTTAGCAATGTTGTTTAGGGACTAGATCATTTACCGAAGGCAACATCGAGGGACTACGATCTTTTATCGAGGATCTTTGCTAAAACACCCATGTTCAAGGGACATGACTATATTTCCGATAGGCAACAAGGTGGGATTACCCTAAGGGTGCTAGTGTGCAAGTGTGTTTGATTGCATGTATTTTTAGTATTGATTAGGGTTATCTACTTGTCAATTTCATGTCTTTCATACACACCCTAATTACTAACAATATATGAAAGCAATAAAAAGTGCAGAAAATAGATATTCTACGTTATTACAAGCATTAGGGGGATGGGGGTACATATTTACAAATGGGGATTGCAAATAAAATTAAATCCTAAGTTACTATTACAACCATATTGAATGAATAAGAATGTATAAGAAAATGTGAAATGAACTTGTTTTGTTTCAGAAAAGAGATAAGTTTTGTTTAAGAAAATATTTTTGATTTTTTTGTTTTAAGAAATAAAATAAAGCATGTAAAAATGAAAAATGTTTTTGGTGTTTTTTGATTAATGAAATAAGAAGTGATAGCAAAAATAGTGAGGAAAAAGAAAATAGAATCAGTGTATTACTGACTAAAGGAGATCAAAAGTTCTGACTCTGGCGTGCTGCAAAACAGAGATCATATTAGTAAAAAAAGGTAAAGTCAGAAGTTCTAGGTCCGCTGGGAACAAAGAAGATTTCAGAAGTTCTGATACACTGGCAGAACTTGGTCTCCCTCTCCATGCTAGTCAGAACATCTGCAACTTAGTCATTTCTCAACAGAACATAAGATGTGCATATAACAGTTATGGCTGGTTTCATAGTGTTTCATAAACAAGAGGTATCAGAACTATAAATCAGAGGCAAGCATGAATTTTCTAATTCTAATTTCCTTAAGAAGTTCTGAACTAATTTACTCCCTACTTAGGCATACAAATACGTGAAACCTCAGAATACGTACAACCTCAGAAACATGATGTCTACATTGTATTTTTTGAACATGCAAATCTGATAATGCCTAAGTAATATGATAAGAGTCAGCAGAAGCTTACCTTGCAGCTGGAAAAGACTCTGAACTGGAGTTTGGTCCTGAACTCTGGTGATGTACTGAGCAGCTTCTTCACGTACTCAGTGGGCTGGAAGTTTTCAACTTCTGGAACAGCCAAGGGGTAATGTTCTGACTTCTTTGAAGTGGAGGTGGATAGAGAGTGTATTACAGTATGAACACAGAAGTTAGGATAGCTTCCAATATGTGAATCAGAAACTGTGTGGATGGTTTTAGTCAAGAAACACTTGAGAACAAATAGAGTTTGAACGCAAGAAATCAAAAGTTAACAGGTTTTGTATTTTTTGTTTGCAACTTTGGACTCTTGGAATTTTAGCAGGGGTTCAAGGCTTTTTCTTTCTCAATTTTTTCAACCCTTTTACCGTTGCCAATGGCTCTCAATTTATGACAAAAATCTTGTAGCTTGGAGAGTACAACCATCACATGCTAGGGAGCTGCCTTGTTCTTGAAGCAAGTATGGTGGTTCGTAGCCTTAGCAGCGCCTAAGTTGGAAATGTAAGCAGGAATTAAGGAAACGTAACTTCAAAAGAAAAAGCAACACATGGGCCCAACACACTCTTGTACAAGAGTTTTCTTTTCCAAGACAGTAATGGTACTTCTATACCACACGTGGGGAAATCCTTTGGATAAAGACTCAAAAGTAGTTGTGAGCATTAAATGATGATGAGATTTATCAAACCAAAAATCCTGCAATGTGATATTTTGCATCATTGCTTAATTCTGGGTCAGAGGTTCAGCTTCAGCATAATCTAGAACAAACATCCAACTTCTGATCCTTGTATCTCCTTGCTCCAGCATGTTTTGAAGGAACTCTCAGACTTTCCAGGAAGCTTGTAGCACGCTTTGTAACCTTCTTTGAATTACCCTTGCAAACTCTGACTGAACCTTTATGAAAACTGGCCCAGAAGTTCTGACCCAACTCTGTCTTGAAAGTGTCCAGAATTTGCTGAGTGCTTTAGTTTCATGGACGTGTCTTTGAACATTTATAACTTGAAACTCCAGCATTTCCAGGAGAAGTTCTATTCTGCAATGTTTTAGATCTTATTGAAATATATAACTTTTGTGCCAGAAGTTCTTCTAGAATCAGCTGGCATCATGGTGATAATCTGATCAGAAGTTCTGAGCTTGTCATATTTCTTAAACACTTAGAAAAATTCTAAGTATTTAGAATTTTGACTTTTGAATTTCTTGATGAAACAAACTTCATATTTCAACGTGTCTTGATGAAATATGATTCTAGAAGCTTGATTTTGATCCAAAAGTCAAAGTTTGACTTTTTAGTGTGCAAATGACCATTTTTCCCTTGTGAATGAATTTCTTGGAAAATTTGTAATTCAAGGCTTGAAATTGGATGGAAGCAAACCTGAGGGTTCAGGTTGATCCTTTGAGAAATGAGAGGATAAATTTTAGGGTACAACAACAGGAAAGACCTTTGAGATGTTTTCTTGAGTTCGGGGGGTAGATTATGAAAAGGGAAGGTATTAGCACCCTTTGCATCCATGGTTTTCCATGGGCTCTTAGTTACTTGCTAGATTACTTGCTTTTGTTTGAAATTGTGCTTTGTGTGTTTTTTGAAAGTATTTTTAAAAGAGGACATTATTTAGGCAAACTTTATAATGATTCTCGTTCTTAAGAATGTATACAAAGATGTTGATCTTTTGAAAATGTTTTCAAGTTTGTAAGATGTTTTGAAAGTGTAGGTGTTTGTTTTGAAAATAGCAAGGATGTTTTGTTTTGAAAGTGAGCAAGTAACTAGGAACATTCTACCTAATCAAAAGTCTTTCATGTTCATTTCCTTTTTCCTTTGACATTGTTATCTTACCATTGATTTGGTAAGTAACCCTATCTTTAGATGTAAACGGGACGGGCGTGGGTCATCGTTTAACCATGATTAGAAATGTTGCAAGTATCTTAGCATTTTTCTTTAGGGTCTAAGATCAATTTGAAAAGGCAACATGGGTAGCATCATCGAGGGACTATGATATTGTATTTTGCTTGTTTTTGCTAAGATACCTCACATGCATAATATGGCCCTTTCTGTAAGGCAACCAAGTGGATTTACCCTAGGGGTGCTTGTGTGAAAGTGTATTGATTTTCATGCTTGGTTTTTATCTTAAATTAGGGTTTGCTACTTGTTGATTTTATCTTTCCATACAATCCCTAATTACTAGCATTTATATAAAGCGATAAATTACGGAATTTAAAATTACTATGCTATTAAATCATTAGGGGAGGGGGTGTACAAATTTACAAATGGGGATTGCAAGAAAATTAATCCTAATTAACTATTACAACCATATTGAATAAATGTACAATAATTGAATAAATATACAAGGAGATAAATTGAAAAGAAATGATTTTTTGTTGGTTTTATGAAAGGGGTTTTCTAACCTAATTAAGAGAGATTATTAATGAAAAATAATCAAAATTTAAACCTAAATTAATTAAAAGGGAAATTAAGTTAAAAATGTTTTTTAGGGTTTTTTTTTGTGAAAAGGTTTTAACTTAATAAAAATAATATGAAAATTAATTAATTAAAATAAACCTAAATTCTAAATTAATTTTGAATAAAAAAGGAAAATAAAATAATAATTAAACCTAAGTCTAAATATTAATTTTTTTAAGAAAAAAAGAAATTAATTTGTTTAAGAAAATGTTTTTTAGTCTTTTTTGCTTGATAAGGAAAATAAACATAAAAATGTGAAAATAATAAATAAAAATATTTTTTTGGATTTTTAAATAATAAAAATAATAATAATAATAATAATAATAATAATAATAATAATAATAACAATAATAATAAAATAATAATAAAAGAAAACTGAAATAAAAATAAATAAAAATGAAATAATAAAAAGTTGGGCCAAGTGTGTGAAAGCAGGCAGGGGGGATGGTGCAGTAAAATGGCAAGGCCCAGCATTGGAGGCCCATGTGCGCTTGTGGCTGGAAAAAAGGAAGAAAAAATGTTGAAAAATTGAATAAAAGGCAGCGCTGGGTCTTGAACCTGTGACCTTGAGATAAACGCGCGTTTCCTTTGCCACTGCGGTGGCTATACATCCGTTAACATAAACAAAACAATAACTACATAACATCAATCCAGTCCTGAAAATGACTTCATCTTTAACCTCCAACCGTGGATCCTGTAACTTGCTCATTTCTCAACAAAAATGAGATGCAAGCCTAACAATGCCTAAGTAATGAGATGGAAGTTCAAGAAAAACACCTCAAAACTGGAAATCGTGATATGGATTTGAGCTTGTTTCAGGAAATGGTGATGATCAGGCTAGCTCCCTTGGACCTCTAGGAAGCTAATGCAATGGCTGGCTTGAGCTGGGAGCGGTTGGAATGGTCTGGAGAAGTTCAACTGTGATGCTCTGTTTTTGAACTTAGAAATGGGTGAAGATGGTATTACAGTCGTGTAACAGGGACAGGGATGGCTTGTGTATAATTCTTGGAAGCTTTTGGAAGCAAAAGGCCAAGAAATGCACGAGTAGTTTTTGATTTTGCGATTTTTGGCCAGAATATGCAACAATAGAAGTAAGTGTTACAACTCTGAGTTCTTGGTGTTTTCAGGGGTCAAGCATGCGTGTGATTTGTTGCAAATGACTTGTATATGTATAAGCAAAAGGTTGGAGAGCTATTGCACAAAGAATTTATGAGTTCTAGAGTTATGGCTAGGTTGCTTGATTTTGAAGAAAAGTGAATGTATGGTTCCAAGAGGAAGTACAAGCATGGGCTGAGTGATTGTAAGGCTTGGGACAAACTTCATTTGAGTTATGGGATGTGTTTGATCAGAAGAAAACCATTGCAAGGCTCAAGAACAATTTTTTTTTGCATAAAGCTACTTTTTCAAAATGAAATTATGCACTTTCTTCCCAAAATGGATACAAAGCATGGCATTGCATTGAATGCTTGAGTTGAGACCTCTAACAGTTGTGCAAACAATTAATTATGGAGTGCCTAACAAGTTTGAGACCTGTAAAGTAGAGATCATGCAACATAGATTTGAAATTTGAATCTTGTTCATCACAAAATGACATATAATTTTAGTTTAAAACCCTAACTTCCTCTCTTCGATTCTCCCTGCTCAAGAATGATCTCAAGGAGTTATTGGACATTTTAGAAAGCTTGTAATGTGATCTACAACCCCTCTTTTAATAACTTTTGAAAATTCCCCTTGGAACTATATGAAAAAGTGCCATGAAGTTAGGTCAAAATCCTGCCTAAACTAGGGCAAAATTTCACTAAGTGTTTAATTTCAAGACCATGACTTTATGAATTAATAACTTGAGATCCAAGCATTTTTATAAGATGTTGTGTAAATAAATGTTGTAGAAATCATGGAGATATACAAATTTCATGTTGAGATTTTCTTTTGAATCATCTTGCATCATGGTGAAAAATTGGCTCAAAGTTATGAAAAAACATGAAGTTTTCAACACAAAAAATTTTATGTTTGAAAACTTTGACTTTACAAAATGAAATCTTTAATTTTTGACTTCTTGATGAATAAGTTTCATATTTTGACATGTTTTGATGAATTGTGATCTTTGACACTTGATTTTGACCAAAAAGTCAAAGTTTGACTTTTTAGTATACAGTTGATGTTTGATTAGTTGACTGAAAATTAACTATCAATCCAATTGATCTTGAGCAATGTTTTGAGTCACACCATTAGGTCAAAATGGTGCAATTTAAATCTTAAGATCATGCTTCAAACCAATTGACCATTTGCTAGGTCAAAAATCAGAAATTGCCCCTTCTCAGTCAAAACCCTAATTTTGACCATTTTGCCCTTTTGATGATTTGATCAAATTTCTTGAGGAATTATGGTCCAACCTTGATCAAATGATACATATGAGTTTATAATGTTGATGTGGATCAAAAATTATGAAGTTTGACTGTAAATTGGCCATAGTTGACTTTTTCCCCAATACAATTGATTTTTGGTCAACTATTCAATTGATTGAGCAAAAATGTGATCCAAGGCTTGAAACTTGACATGAGTGATCTTGGGGGTCCGTAATGATCCATGAAAGTCATATGAGGCATTGAAAGTTCAATTATCCTTGTGAAATCTCAAACCCTAATTTTGGTCATCAATACTTAAGGAGGTGTCTTGAGTTGATCAACCCTAGTGCATTCTTGAACCAAGAGAGATCTTTGGTGAGAAAATATTTGATAAGTGAGAGGGAAAATTTTGGGGTACAACAGCTGCCCCTGTTCAATCTTCTTAAATCTAAAGAGTTAGATTGGCGGATTTTCCATTCGTGACTTGCAGGTGGAAGATGATTGGACACTAGAGTGCCCAAAAATTTGCACTCGAGAATGTGATGGTTTATGGTATAGGGAATGGGCTTAAAGATGCCATTTGGAGAAGTGATGGAAAGTTGTTGGAGATGGGCTTGTAGATGCCATCCAAAAATGACTGATGAACCATGTCTGCAAGCTGAATCTGAATGAGTATCAGAATGGCGTCCGTGTCTGGAGCGTATCTGTACTATATCTGAAAGCTGAATCTGGATGAGCATCAGGATGGTATTCGTGCCTGGAGCGTATCTGAACTGTATCTGATAGCTGAATCTGAATGAGTATCAGAATGGCGTCCGTGTCTGGAGCGTATCTGAATTGTATCTGAAGTCTAAATGAGTATCAGAATGGCATCCGTGTTTAGAGCGTATCTGAGTTGTATCTGAAGTCTGAATGAGTATCAGAATGGCATCCGTGTCTGGAGCGTATATGAACTATATTTGAAAGCTGAGTCTGAAGAAACCTGTGTAGGATTGCTTCAGCTGGTCGTGTAGATAATTGTCCTGGCTTATTTCAGGTATCAACCTCTGACCTTTTGTAAATTGTTGATGATAAACCTTCGCTGACTGATCTTTCCTGAAGATACAAAATATTAGTTGTATACAATGTCATGATGTATGAAATGCATTGCATAATGATGTTCTCAATAAAATGAATGAGATTATGTTGTATGCGTTCGCATTGTCAATGTTATAACGTATGGATGCGATGCATAGGCATATAAGCTATGTTGCTGTAACATTGTTGGATTAGGGAAAATAAATCCCTGACTGCTGTTGGGGACGTGGAGTGTAAGTCTTCACGTTTTGAAGTGGTGATGAGTTGATGAGCTCCTATTTGTTTGAGAAATAAACTCTGTTGTAAGGGAAACACCGTGTATGGCTTGTGAAGTCCTGTTGGGGATCCTGAGAAATTGGATGACCTTTACTAGGGAGTGATAACTGAAAGCTTAGTTCCGCTGGGGATACGAGAGAGTTTGGTATCATTAAGCTGCACACTGTGGGGAATTTTATGGAATAGTCTAAAGATATCATCCTATTTCTTAAAGCCATTAGTGATTGTCTTCTATTTTTCTCATTTGTAAATAGTAGTTATGTTCAAATGCATATGCTCAAAAATAAATCATTGGACATTTTTGTAAACAAAACACAGAGATTAAAGAAAAACAGATAGTTTTGCACTTTCAAAGGAGTATCTTTGTATTAACTTGAATAAGTATTTTGTACAATGAGACGAACATCCTAGTAAGAGAGTATCATCGTAAAAAATTAAAATTTGATACAAAGAAAATATAGCTATATGCAATAAGCCCATGGGATTCCCATTCTGCTATAGCATTCGTGTCTCTGAGTGTCTTATCCACTTGCTGCCTTGTCCGAAGTTGATTGGTTGATTAGACCTACTGAGTTTGTCAGTCAAAGCCAAAGGTTGTCCGCAAGGTAATCTAACGGGACATAGTCATACACTTTAATTCCCTAACTTTTTCCTGGACCACCCTTTCGAGTTTTCAGTCCACCGGTATACCCTTTTTTGCCCAAGTCGCCCTTTTGGGTTTTCAACTTGCCGGGTGTACAACTTTTTTTGTTTTATCCCCAATTTTTTCCCGAACCTTTTTGGTTCGCCGGGATGCCCTTGTTTTTCCTAGGGGTGTCAACCTAGCGGGTCTTTTATGCGTAATATTTTTTGACTATGTCAGCATTCACAGGGTGCGGCAGGTCGTTGCCATCCATAGTGGCCAAGATTATTGCTCCACCATAGAATATGCTTTTGATCACAAACAGCCCTTCGTATGTAGGAGTCCATTTTCCCCTGGGATCACCCTGCGGCAGTATGATGCGCTTGATCAGCAAATCCCCGACTTGATATACTTGGCGCTTGACCTTTTTGTTGAAAGCCTTGATCATCTGTTTTTGATACATTTGACAATGACAGATAGCAGTAAGCCTTTTCTCATCAATTAAGTTCAGTTGATCAAGTCGAGTTTGGATCTAATCGTCTTTATTCAAACTTGCATCCTTCATAATTCTCAGAGAGGGGATTTGGACCTCAATAGGCAAGACAGTCTCCATGCCGTATTCCAGAGAGTATAGTGTTGCCTCAGTTGATGTGTGTGTCGTGGTACGATAACCGTGGAGGGTGAATGGTAGCATCTCATGCCAATCTTTGTACGTGACTGTCATTTTCTGTATGATCTTTTTGATATTCTTATTTGAGGCTTCGACAACACCATTAATCTTTGGCCGGTAAGGGGAAGAATTATGGTGCTGGATCTTGAATTACGCACACAGTGCGGTGATCATAGTGTTGTTAAGATTCATACCATTTTTTGTGATGATCCTATTTGGGATACCATACCGACAGATGATATTCTACTTGATGAATCGGGCGACAACATTCTTGGTAACGGAAGCAAAAGAAGCCGCCTCAACCCACTTTGTAAAATAGTCAATGGCCACCAAGATGAAGCGGTGTCCATTAGAGGTTGTTGGCTTGATTTCCCCAATCATATCGATGCCCCACATAGAAAAGGGCCAAGGAGCCGTCAAGACGTTCAAGGGTACCGGAGGTACATGCACCTTGTCAGCATAGATCTGACACTTATGACAAGTTCGAGAGTTTTGATAGCAATCTGCTTCCATGGTAGACCAGTAATAACCTGCCCGTAGGATTTTATTTGCCATCGTATGCCCACTGGAATGGGTGCCAAAAGTGCCTTCATGTAGATCAGCCATGATCTTTTCTGCCTCAACCTTGTCTACGCAACAAAGAAAAACAGAGTCATGGTTGCATTTGTAGAGAATGTCATTACTAAGGAAGAACTTAGCAGAGAATCTCCTTATGAACTTATTATCATTGACTGAAGCTCCTTCCGGATATTCTTGAGCCTCGAGATACCTCTTGACTTCGTGAAACCAAGGTCAGTCCACTACTTCTTCAGTATTAATCTCGTGACAGTGATCTAGTTCATCCATTCATTCAATGGTGATCTGGGGAGCCTCGTTATCCCATTTAAGTTTAAACATGAATGACATTGTCACTAGCGCGTCTGCTAGCTGATTTTCTTTTCGCGGGAAATGTTCGAAGGTTATCTTCGCAAAATGTGGGATCAATGTCAACACATGTTCTTTGTAGGGGATAATGTTAGGGTGTTTGGTGTCCCATTCCCCTTTGATCTGGTTGATGACCAAAGGTGAATCTCTGAATACACTTAAGGACTTGATCCCCAAATCTATGGCAGCTTTGAGACTAAAGATACACACTTTGTATTCTTCCATGTTATTTGTACAGTTGAAGCAGAGTCTTCCCGTGAAGGGAGTGTGACATCCTTCAGGAGATATGAGTACAGCACTTATGCCATTGCCGAGTGCGTTGGATGCCCCATCAAAAACCAAGGTCCATCGGGATCCTTAATCAGGTCCTTCATATGGTCTGAATTCTTCGCAGTTGTTTACCATCATGATGTCTTCATCTCGGAATTCGAACTTCATGGACTGGTACTCATCCACAGCTTGATGAGCAAGGTGATCAACTAGTACACTATCCTTTATTGATTTCTTGGTAGTATATTGTATGTCATATTCTGTCAGGATCATCTGCCATCTCGCTATTCTCCCAGAGAGGGCAGGTTTCTCGAATATGTATTTTATTGGATCCATCTTGGATATCAGTAAGGTAGTATGGGTCATCATATAATGTCTTAGTCGGCGAGAAGCCCATGCCAGAGCGCGGAAAGTTTTCTCGAGCAGTGAATATCTCTTTTCACAGTCGGTAAACTTTTTGCTCAGGTAATAAATAACATGCTATTTTCGGCCAGACTCGTTATGCTGCCCCAACACACACCCCATTGAATTTTCCAAAACAGTTAGGTACATGATCAATGGTCTTTCGTCGACTAGTGGAATCAAAACATGAGGCTCTTGTAGGTACTCTTTGATCTTGTCGAAGGCAGTTTGGCATTCATCATTCCATTTGACTACTTGATCTTTCTTCGGCAATTTGAAGATTGGTTCACAAGTAGCTGTTAGGTGAGAAATAAATCTGGAAATGTAGTTTAACCGTCCTAAGAATCCTCTGACTTCCTTTTCAGTATGAGGAGCAGGCATTTCTTGTATTGATTTCACTTTGGCAGGATCCACTTCAATACCTTTACCACTAACGATAAAGCCTAGGAGTTTACCGGACCTCACTGTAAATATGCAACGGCTACTAGGATAAAGCGATGCCCATTGGAAGTGGTAGGTATAATCTCTCTGATCATGTCAATGCCCCACATTGCAAAGGGCCATGGAGTCGTCAAGATGTTCAAAGGAACCGGAGGTACATGCACTTTATCAGCATAGATCTGACATTTGTAACAAGTTCGAGAATGTTGATAACAGTCTGCTTCCATAGTGGACCAATAGTATCCCGCCCGTAGGATCTTTTTAGCCATGCTGTCTCCACTAGAATGGGTGCTAAAGGTACATTCATGTAGATCTTCCATAATTCTCTCTACTTCAATCTTATCTACACACCAAAGTAAAGTAGAGTCATGATTGCGCTTATAGAGGATTCCATTACTGAGGAAGAACTTTGCGGAGAACCTCCTCAAGAACTTCTTATCATTGACAGATGCCCCCTCGGGATACTCTTGAGCCTCAAGATACCTTTTCACTTCGTGGAAACAAGGTTTGTCTGCTACCTCTTCAGTGTCAATCCCATAGCAGTATGCTGGTTCATCCAACCTCTTAATAGTGATTCGAGGAGCTTCGTTGTCCCACTTGACTTTAAACATAGATGACATAGTAGCTAACGCGTCTGCTAACTGATTCTCCTCTCGTGGAAAATGTTCAAAGGTGACCTCTTCAAAGTGTGGAAGCAATGTCAGCACATAAGGTTTGTCTGCTACCAAGGCTGAATCCCCGAAAACACTCAAGAACTTGATTCTCAGCTCAATAGCAGCTTTGAGAACCATAATGCATGCTTCATACTCCGCCATACTGTTGGTACAGTTAAAGCATAGTCTGCCAGTGAGAGGAGTATCACAACCCTCAGGTGATATGATTATAACATTGATGCCATTTTCGAGTGCATTGGAGGCTTCGTCAAAAACCATAGTCCATCGGTATCCTTCCTTGGGTCCTTCATTTGATCCAGGTTCTTCACAGTCAGTCACTAGCATAATATTCTTGTCCGGGAACTCAAAATTCATGGACTGGTAGTCATCCACGGCTTGATGAGCCAAATTATCGGCTAGTACACCTCCCTTGACTGCTTTCTGGGTTGTGTATTGGATATCATATTCGGTCAAGATCATTTGCCATCTTGCTATTCTTCTGAAGAGTGTGGGCTTCTTGAAGATGTACTTGATCGGATCCATCTTGGATATCAACAAAGTAGTGTGGGTCAACATATACTATCTCAGTCGGCGAGCAGCCCATGCCAAAGCGCAACATGTTTTCTCGAGCAATGAGTATCTTATTTCACAGTCAGTAAACTTTTTTCTAAGGTAGTATATTGCATGCTCTTTTCGACCAGACTCGTCATACTGCCCCAGCACACACCCCATTAAATTATCTAACACTATTAAGTACATTATCAAAGGTCTTCCTTCAATCGGAGGCATCAAAATTGAAGTCTGTTGAAGGTATTATTTGATTCTTTCGAAGGTAGTATGGAATTCATCATTCCACTTTACCACTTGATCTTTCTTCAAGAGCTTGAAGATTGGCTCACAAGTAGCAGTTAAATGGGAAATGAATCTGGCAATGTAATTTAGGCGTCCTAAGAAGCCTCTGACATCTTTCTCAATGCGAGGAGCCTACATATCTTGTATCTCCTTCAATTTTGCAGGGTCTACCTGAATACCTTTGTCACTGACAATGAAACCTATGAGTTTTCCAGACCTTACCCCGAAGGTGCACTTATTCGGATTCAACCTCAGCTTGTACGTCTTCAACCTATCAAACAACTTTTGTAGATGATCAAGATGCTCTTCCTCGGTTTGAGACCTGGCTATCATGTCATCAACATAGACCTCTATTTCATGGTGAATCATGTCATGGAACAAAGCTACCATGGCTCGCTGATAGGTTTCCCCAGCGTTCTTCAACCCAAACGACATCACTTTGTAGTAGAAAGTGCCTCATTGGGTGATGAAGGTTGTCTTCTCCATGTATTCAGGTGCCATATTTATCTGATTGTAACCAGAGAAACCATCCATGAAAGAAAAGACCTTGTGATATGTGGTGTTGTCAACCAGAATATCAATGTGGGGAAGCGGAAAGTCATCCTTGGGGCTTGCCCTGTTCAAATCTTTGTAGTCCACACACATTTGTACCTTGTCGTCTGTGATCGGTGGATCTGGAACTGACTGTTTAACGCTGGTTCGCGAAATGTCGCGGAAGCAAGAGTCGCCACCGTCTTTTATTTTCTCCAACATGGACAGGACAAAAGCACAGCAAAATTCCTTATGAGATAGTTTCTCGGTTCGGGAGGTAGATTTATAGAAAGGGAAGGTGTTAACACCCTTTCTATCCATGGTTATCCATGGGCTCTTAGGTACTTGCTCATTATGTTTTCAAAAATATTTGCTTTTCAAATGTGTGTGGGTTTTGAAAAAGTTTCTTTTAAAGATTTCAGAATGACTCTTGTATCGGTCCTCAAGAGTGTTTGAAAAGTTGTTTCGAAAGCTTTTTGAAAAGTGTCAGTGTGAAAAGAGTTTTGATTTGTTTTTGAATAGAGCAAGTATCTATGAGTCATCTACCTACCCTAAGGAATTAAGCTGTGTAAATGTCCTTAAGGTAGTGCCATCCCACCATTGAGAGGTAGGTAGCACCACCGTTGGAGGTGTTCGGGTCAATTCGTTTTTAGGGACAGTGTGGCTTCATTGACCCAGGCGTATGGAGTTCTCCAGATCAAGGCCATTGGTTTGATCTTCATGTATAGGTGGCAAGCTTTGGTATTGGGTGTATGTTGAACCCCTGGAATGTGCGCTGCATAGGAATATGGAAAAGAAAATAATATGAGAAAGGGAGGGGACCTAGGAATCGAACCCAGGTCCCATAGTTTACCAATTCAACGCCTTGCCACTTGATCCACTCAAGTCTCTTTGTTATTATAGTGGAGTATAATTAATATAATAGGAAATAAGCACTAGTGACGTTAGAACAAAAATTAGCGCGCGAATGTTCAAATTCTCCAGTTATGCATGGACACGTCTGTCTTCTTCTTCAATTGCCTATAAAATAAAAAGAGATAGCGGGGGTTTTAAACCCCCACTAGATGATGAACATGAAAATAGCGATTAGAATTTGGCCAATGATAAATTGAGCGCGACTAGGGTATTGGATTCGTATGAAACTTCTGGTTCGAATGGTATAAGTCTGGTTTCCTGATTTTGCCTCAAACGTAAAGCCCCAATTTTACAGTTTTGAAACCCTAATGAGCTCCAATGGTGGATTCGTGTATAGGGCACGAAAATTCAATTGGATGGTATGGTTAGCTTCAGAATGATAAGACTAGTACAAAACAAGCGTTAGAAATAAAAAATATGGCATGAATGATGAAACACGATTATGCAAAAAATATGAAACAGTTTGACTTCTATGTACCAATTCCTGAGGTTGGAAGCGTGGAAAAGGACTCAGTTAGGTTCCTTGATGCCTTGGCAAGCTAATGGCATGATTATTTCACTTTGAATTGCACTGAAACTGTGTTTTCAGTTTTTGAATTTTTTCACAAAAATTGCAAAGTGGTTCTTGATGTGAGGCGCAGCTTGAAGGTTCTTGTGCATTAGGTTTTGATCAGTATATGTATGCCAATGGATTAGGGTTGCAATTTGAGTCCAAAAACCCTTGTAATCATGAACCAAATATTTGATTTTAATGGCATATTTCTTCAAATCTTTTCCATGTGTTTTGATGCCAATCATGACCAATCTCCTTGATTCTTTCCATATTGGATAGTGCACGAAATCTTGAAGGTATTCTATGCACAAAAAGATTTGAAAAGCATGGATGAGTATTTTTTTTATATTTTATTTAATTAAATGAATTAATGGTGATTAAAAATTCAAATAAATAATAAAAAAATGATGAAATAACTCCCCTTGGGCCAAATGGTCGTGCATAGCCTTTGGATGATGAATCTTGGAAGAAAATGTGGCCCATTAACAATTTTGAGGCATTTGAAGCAAAGTTGACTTTTCAAAATTCCCAAAAATTTCCCAACCTCCACAAGGCATATCTTGCACACTTTTTAAGCTTTGATCATGTTCTTGGACATTTTGGAAAGGTCTTGAAGTCCTCTAACCAATTCCTTTGGTCCCATGTCATTTTGATTTACCAATCTCAAGTTATGGTCTTTGACTTAAAGTCCCTTTTTGTTGACTTTTGAAATGACCTATAATGTTGAGATTGATAACTTTTTGTGAGAGCATTTCTTGGACTTCAAGTGTGAAGAGGAGTTGTAGGAAATGTCTTTCTCTTAAAAATGAGCTTTGGATGGAATTTTTCTGATAAACCATGTGGAAGTTATGCCTTGGTCAAGTTACAGTTGACTTTTTCAACTGTCCAAATATGGAAACTTTTGCATCTTGAGACTTTTTGAGCCATACTTTGAGAATCATGATCAAGTATTGATCAAATGATGTTTGTGGCTTCAAAATGAGATGTTGACCAAAAATTTGAACTTTTGACTGTCAAATGACCATTTTGCCCCTGTAGTTGACTGCTGAGCAATTAGGGTTTTTGACTGTGCAATTTTGTGCTGTAAGTCTTGAAACTTGGCATGAGGATGCTTGACCATGTTTATAGGCATGTGGGACTTGTTTGGACCCTTGGAAACTTCAATTTCTTTGCCAGAACCAAAACCCTAGTTTTTGACTGTTAGGAGGCCCTTGAACTGTGCAACCCTTGGGGAGATTTTGAAGCATGCTTTTTGCAATTCTTGAAGAATATGGGAGGGCAAATTTTGGGGTACAACAGTTGCCCCTGTTCAATCTTCTTAGACCTGAGGATGCAGATTGGCTGACGTGCCTTTCGTAATCCGAAGGTGGAAGATGATTGAACACTAGAGTGCCCAGAAATTTGCGCTCACATGTTAGGAGTATGATGGGGGAATGAGCTTATAGATGCCATTTGGAGATTGATGGATAGGATAATGGGCTTATAGATGCCATGCTGAGAGGTGATGGATATGTGGATGGGCTTATAGATGCCATCTGGGTGTCGATCGCGTAAGAGTTTCCTTAGCGAGAACTTGCACACCTGAAAAAAGAAAATGATTACATGACCTGTTACAGGGGTTAGTCTTCAAGCTCTTATGTAACTGTGCCCTGACTGGTTACAGGAGTTGAATCTGGAGCTTCAAAATGTGATGAATGAACCGGGGATGGTTACTACCTCAGCGGGACGGTGAGAGAACCTTGGATGATTACTACCTCAACAGGAACGCTGAGAGAACCTTGGACGATTACTACCTCAACAGGAACACTGAGGGAACCTTGGACGATTACTACCTCAACAGTAACGCTGAGAGAATTATAGGCGACTTCAACCTCAACAGTAACACTGAGAGAATCTTGGGCGACTTCAACCTCAACAGTAACACTGAGAGAATCTTGGATGTCTTCAACTGGATAAGAAACAGGGAGATCTTAGGGTCGATCTGACTGAACCAGAGAAGGACTTTGACTGGATAAGAAACAGGAAAATCTTAGGGTCGATTTAACTGAACCGGTCAAGGTCTTGAAATCTTCAACTAGATAAGAAACAGGGAGATCTTAGGGTTGATCTGACTGAACCAAAGAAGGCCTTTGACTGGATAAGAATCAGGAAAATCTTAGGGTCGATTTAACTGAACCAGACTAGGTCTTGAAATATAGCTGAGAACTTAACTGGATTTTTCCTGAAAGGTAAAGGTCAGTCATATGCAATGCATGATATGGATCAAGCAATGATGTTCTCAACATAAATGAGATTTGTAAGTTATGATGCGTATATGCATGCTATAATGTATGAAAATGTGATGTTTATGAATGTATCTTTTTATCTAGGAAAGTAAATCCTTGACGGGTGCCGGGATGTCACATCCTGGGCTGATGTTGAAGAATAGATCTTTGCTTCCGCTGGGGATGATAGTTGCAAGAATACCGGTAGGAGAAGATAACTCCGTTGGGGAATAAACTTGGCGAATGGATTACTCTGCGGGGAGAAAAGTACTCTAACAATCTTGCTGGGGAATAATACTCTGTGGGGAGAGAGGTACTTTGCTGAAATGTTGATGGTAACTTCGCTGGGGATACCATTGTTGTGTTGGAAGTGTTAATAGACTTTGCTGGGGAATAAGAAGACTGCGTCGAGGACGATCTTCTCGTGGCTTTTGGCTGAGGATAAGCCAGTTATATCCTGGTGAGGAAATAACTCTTTGAATAAAGCCGGGAGACGCATTCGTGCTCTGCGAGGATCTACTGGGGATAAGCTTACTGCTTGGGGAGATGGTTCAAACTTTCCTGAGGAAACTGGATTGGACTCTCCTGGGGAAATTTTGAACTATAATTTTTGTAAACTGAAAGAGGGAACCTATGTAGGGTTGCCTGATGATGAGCTCGTGTAAAACCACATCTTGGAAAGAAGGACACCTGTGTAGGGTTACTTTGAGGTTGGGCTCGTGTGGAGCTGCATTTGGAGTTGAAGGAAACCTGTGTAGGGTTTACTGACAATGAGTCCATATAAAACTGCATCCTTGAAAATAGAGGACCTGTGTAGGGTTTCTAGGTGACGAGTCCGTGTAAAACTATTTCTGGGGTTTTTGAGAAGGAAACCTGTGTAAGGTTTACTGATGACGAGTCCGTGTAAAACTACGTCCGGAAAGAGATAACCTGTGTAGGGTTACTTCGCGATAAGTTTGTGTAAAACTTCTGGAGGAACCAGGGTAAGGTTATCTTTGAGGTAAATCCGTGTAAAACTTCTGGATGAACCGGGGTAAGGTCATCTTGAGATAAGTCCATGTAAGACTTCTGGATGAACCGGGGTAAGGTCATCTTGAGATAAGTCCGTGTAAGACTTCTGGATGAACCGGGGTAAGGTCATCTTGAGATAAGTCCGTGTAAGATTTCTGGAGGAACCAGGGTGAGGTTACTGTAGGGTAAGTTCGTGTGAAACTTCTCGATGAACCGGGGTAAGGTTATATTGAGATAAGTCCATGTAAGACTTCTTCTGAAATAAAAGGAACCGGTGTAGGGTTACTTTGATGATAAGTCCGTGTAAGACTTCTGGATGAACCGGGGTAAGGTCATCTTGAGATAAGTCCGTGTAAGACTTCTGGATGAAAAGTGAGAAGGAACCGGTGTAGGGTTACTTGATGATGATCAAATGGATGATTGTCCTGTTTGGTTCCGGATATTAACCCACGATCTGGAATTTGTAAAGGTAGATGGTAATCATCTTTATATTAACCTTTCCTTGGTACTTTGGTTGACAGAGCAACTGGATCGCCTGGACGACTCATTATTGCCGCTGTTTCTGAGGTGAGGGGAAAAGATATCTTGTTGAGGTGCTGGATGACTACCGATTGACAAATCTTCCCTTTGGTAAGCAAGTGACGAGATGCCGGGATATAGTCGTACGCTCTTGATCCCTAACTTTTGCCTGGACCGCCCTTTCGGGTTTTCAGTCCACCGGGATACCCATTTTTGCCCAAGCCGCCTTTTTAGGTTTTCGACTTGCCGGGTGTACAGATTTTTTCATTTCATCCCTTATTTTTTCCCGAACCCTTTTGGTTTGCCGGGAAGCCCTTATTTTTGCCTAGGTGTGTCAACCTAGCGGGTCTTTGATTACGCGTAGTATTTTTTCGACTATATCCACGCTCTCAGAATGTGGGGGGTTGCCCTGTTAGAAGTCTTTTGTCATGCCCCCAGAAGGTGTTTGATCAGGCAAGATTCGTTGTTGGAATGCCCCAAGTGGCTCGGGCGGAGATTTTCCCCAAGCTGGCCTTTGAGAGATTCTCCGAATCTTGACTGAACTGCCCCAGATGACAGACCATGATCATATCCTGCCCCTTGATTGGAAGTGCTTCTTCCACTTGAGGTGACCTCTTTGTTGAGAAGACTTTTGTTCACGGGATGTTCATCGTGCAAACTTCTATGCTGTTCAAACAAATAGTCATATGCAGACAATGTTATTTTAAGAATGCAAAAGCTTATGTCTGTCTTGAAGTTTTTGAAAATGCATTTTTTTTTAGTAAAACCAGTGAATTTTGTAAATTGCGATGTCAACTCGTTATTTTACCGCAAGCCTTAAGGAGTCAGGATACCTTTTGTAACAGTATGCTTTCGAACTAACCCATGCTTCAGCTAGGACTTTTTAAGGGTTATAACGTGGCCTGGTTCACGGTTTAAGAAACAAAGGATAAAGGCTCAAATTATTTGTACCCACCCGTTCTTCATGATGTTCTTCAAACCTAAGCTCAGTTGATCGTGCGTTAGACCTTGTTTGAGTCTTTGTCCTGATGTTCCAATGATGGTTCAGATATTGATGATTTATTCTGAATAGGCAGTCATTTTTTGTTTTTGTTAAGGGTTTGTGTGACCTCTTTCTTTTTGATTTCGCTATCCTTAAATTTTGCCTGAACTGTTTCTTTTGTGATTACAGTCAGCGGGATGCCCCAGTTTTGTAAGTCTCCTTCATAGGTTTTGACTTATTGGGTTTTTATTTTTGAGATATAATGACTGCCTATCCTTATGATTATTCGGAATCATCACTGTCTTCTTTTTTTTTTGTAAGGACCTCTTCGGTGCCATTTGTTATGCACTTGGATCAACTGAGAGAACTACCCTGCCCCAGGTTATGATAAAGGGTTTTAATTTTCGAAAAGAAAACTCCTACTTCTTTGGCTCAGAGGGGTTGACGAGGGATTATCTTCCTTATAACTCCAGTGTTTAGGGATTGAAACAATACCTGTACCTCATCAGCGGGGTCTGTTCAAAAGCATACTGCAGATTGTGGTATCGTTTTCGTCATCCTCCCTCAAGAGGCTTAGAATTATTAGTCAAGAGTTGATCATCACAAAAAATATGAAAGCAGCTTTAAGTATAGTAAACATAATTAATTCAAGACAGACATGTGTAATGCATTCATGAAATAAAAGAGTTTAACATGACAATTGTTTGTTTGAACAAGAAAAGAAAAATACAACTTGAATTCAAATGAACAAAAATCTCTCAATCCTGGCCATGTTTTGGCAAAGGAGCAGTGGTCACAATGGGAGTCTCAGTAGGCTCGAACTCGATCTCCTTAGCGTCAATCATATTCTGAATTTTATACTTCAGCGCCCAACAGTCCTCAGTATCGTGCCCCGGGCTATCAGAATGATAAGCACACCTCGCCTCTAGATTGTAGTTTGGAGAGGAGGTCTTGGGATTTGCAGGAGGGTTGATCACCGCAATCAGGTTCATTTTCAACATGTGCTGCAATGCTTGTGACCATGACATGTTGATGTTGGTGAATTGTCTTTTAGGCTCGTCCGGCCTTCGCTGATTTCCCTTTTGTGGTTTTCGGCGTGGTGCAGAACCAGAGATCATGACTGCCCCTGCATGTTGGTCATGGCGACTCCTTTGACCGTATGCAGCATTAGATTCCTTCTTTCCTAGGTAAGGCTTTTTGTGAGTATCAGAAGGTGTGGCCTCTTGAATCTTCCCGGCCTTGATACCAGCTTTAATTCTTTCCCCAGTCAGAATGAGGTCGGTAAACCCTGCAGATGAATTACCAATGAGATGATTGAAGAACGGCCCGGATAGGGTCCCCAAGAACATATCAACGAGTTCCCGGTCAGTTAGAGGTGGTTGTACCCTCCCAGCAAGGTCCCTCCATCTCTGCGCATATTCTTTGAAACCTTCTACCGATCCTAACGACATACCCTGGAGTTGGGTACGTGTAAGAGCGAGGTCGGCATTATATTGATACTGCTTGTAAAAAGCAGTAGCCAACTCCTCCCAGTTACGAACCTTGGTTCCATCCAGCTGATAGAACCATTCGAGATGAGTCCCTGAAAGACTCTCCTGGAAGAAGTGGATCCACAAGTTCTTGTCCACAGTATATGGTTGAATCTTCCGCACATAAGATCTGAGATGCAGCTTAGGACAGGATGCCCCATCATACTTAACAAAAGAAGGAGCCTTGAATTTGTGTGGGATCACCACACCGGAAGATAGACCCAGGTCTCCGAAATCCAACCCAGGCACTTGTTGAATTTCCATGGCATTCAGACGATCCTCTAGTTGTTTGTACCGGTCCTCAGCTGGAGAGTACTGCTCATCATTGAACTCCGTCTCGTTGTGGGAGACCACTGGACTAGGCACCTCTCTCTCATGGGGACTGTCTTTCCCAACAGAGGAAGTAGCTTGGTTAGCATCATTTTGTGATACATTTCCAGACTTGCGCCTAGGGTTAAACAACACAGTTCTCTTCTTCTTCTTCTTCAGGAGCAGAGTCTTCAAATCCTGCTGCCCCTGAGCTAGGCTCATAATCAACTCCTGGAACTGGGCATTCTGGGCCTGGAGGGCCTTGATAGATTGTTCGTTGGATGATTCGGGATTCATGACGATTGGCTGAAATAAACAGCAAAGAGGGTAAGCAACATGTAAAAGGGATACCTGTAGTGCAATGATATGTATGTATGCATGCAATGTTTTCAAGGATCTCGCGGGGTAAACAAGAAAATTGTTAGCATTTGAATTTGTAGCTTGATTGAAGGAACTCCATGTTGCTGAGAATCCTTCTTCAAGGGTCAAAGGCTCACCATATCCAGTGGGTCATAGCCTCTGACAACCTTGGCTAGAGGAAAATAAATCCTCTTTGCCCCTTGCTAAATGTTTGTTCATCATGACTTGCATCACAAACCCTTGGGATCCTTGAAATGGATTAGTCCTTATGCAGGATATATGCAATGGTATGATGGTATGCTATGCATGGGGTAATGTAAGTAACCCTGTTATGAGTCCCAATTAAGGACTGTAAATAAAACCTGCAAGAAACTCAGTAAACCCTGTTATAAGTCCTAATTAAGGACTATAAACAAAACCTGCAAGAAAACTCAAGTGTCAGTTAACAAGCATGCAAATAGTCAAGTTGGAAGGCACACAAGTCACACAAGAGAGCCCTTAGAGTTTAGGCCATCATGAGGTCTAGGTATTACCCTCTTTCAGTTTGTTGGTTCATACCTGTCCTATCAAAAGTAACCGGGTTCTTAGAGGATCCCAATATCATTGACTACCCTCAATCGGTCATAACTCCAGCATCGCAATCTTTTCTTGCGGCCAGAACCATCATGAGAGTTTAGCCTCAATGGGCGTAGCATACTGCTACTGTTCTAATGGCCAAGTTGTGTCATTTTAAGGTTCTAAGGTCTGTTGGTGCTTAATGACTCCTCAGAAGACCCATATTCTCCTTGTTGCAACACAAGGGATATCGGTACAAACCAAGGTGCCACACCAACGTAGCCACTGCTTCACCCGTGTCGGTCTACGCCGGACAGGTCCCTCACAGCTTATGCTACCTAAACAGGGTATCCCCAGATCCGGGTTAGGATCTATGTAACTCCCATGCAACCCACAATTTAAAGCAAGCAATTCAATACAATTGAAAACACAGTTATGAACTATCCTAAGGTACACCTCACTTTAAGTTTAGTATCCCCAGCAGAGTCGCCAGTTCTGTGATCGGTGGATCTGGAACTGACTGTTTAACGCTGGTTCGCGAAATGTCGTGGAAGCAAAGTCGCCACCGTCTTTTATTTTCTCCAAATGGAAAGGACAAAAGCACAGAAAAATTCCTTATAGAGATTGTTCTCGGTTCGGGAGGTAGATTATAGAAAGGGAAGGTGTTAGCATCCTTTCTATCCATGGTTATCCATGGGCTCTTAGATACTTGCTCATTTGTGTTTTCAAAATGGTTTGTTTGCTTTTCAACTGTGGGTTTTTAAAAAAGTTTCTTTGAAAATTTTAGTTCGACTCTTGTATCAGTCCTCAAGAGTGTTTGAAAAGTTGCTTTCGAAAGCTTTTTGAAAAGGTGTCGGTGTGAAAAGTATTTTTGATTTTGTCTTGAAATTAGAGCAAGTATCTAGAGTCTTCTACCTACCCTAAGGAATTCGTCTGTGTAAATGTCCTTGAAGTAGTGCCATCCCACCATTGAGAGGTAGGTAGCACCACCGTTGGAGGTGTTCGGGTCAATTCGAAGGTTCGGGACATGGTGATCACCGGAGCAATAGGAAGACACCTTAGAAGCTACCCTCATGCCATGTTCATGGACATGAGGACTTACTAAAACGTCCTCTACTCGACGACCACCTTTCGAGGGGCAAGGCAACAATGAGGCGTACCCTAGGGGTGGTGTGTGATTTGTGTGTCATGTTCATTTATTTTTGTCTTGTTCATGCATTGGTGATCTACGCGTTGCTTTTATTTTGACATTCATTCTTTCATGCAAATTAATTAACAGTTAAAAGATGCGAGAATTAAAAGTCCTACGCTATTACAAAGGCGCGGGTCCACATCGCCAAATTAATCCAAGACCCGATTTGAAATAAAATAAAGTGCGGAAAGTAAAAAAAACCTAATTGATCTATTACACAACTTTGGGACAATTACATTAATATTCACAAAAAGAAATAAAAATGCGAAGAGAATTAAAGTCGGGAATGCGAGGGCGTTGGACCCTTTTAAAGAAATTAAATTACAATTAAATTAATTAAGTTAAAATAAAAAGAAAAGATTTTTTTTGGAGTTTTTGTATTTATGGATTTAATGAGAATTAATTTGGAATTAAAACCTAATTCTTACTATTTTTAATTTATTAAAAAAATGTTAAAATTAAACCTAAAATTAACCTAATTATTTACATGGCAATTTATTTACAAAATAATATTTAATAATTAATTATGGTGAAAGAAAAGAAAAAGAATGAAAAACTTAAATCCCTAATTCTACATTTTTAGTTTATTAAGAAAAGTATTAGAATTAAACCTAGAATTAAAAAAGCTAAATTAATTAAAAAGATTTATTTACAAAATAACATTAAAATAAAAAATATATTTTATTTTTTGTCTTTTCTGATTTTTATTATTTTTATATTATGAAAATATTAATTTATGAATTAAAAGGAAATAATCAAATTAAAGCAAATAAAAATAAAATAGGAAAAAAGAAAAGAAATGCAAACCCTTGGGGGTGTTGACCCCAGTTTGGAGGTGTTTGGCCAGTAATTAGGCCCAATGTTTTAAGGCCTTCAGTGTGTAAATGTCCTTGAAGTAGTGCCATCCCACCATTGAGAGGTAGGTAGCACCACCGTTGGAGGTGTTCGGGTCAATTCGAAGGTTCGGGACATGGTGATCACCGGAGCAATAGGAAGACACCTTAGAAGCTACCCTCATGCCATGTTCATGGACATGAGGACTTACTAAAATGTCCTCTACTCGACGACCACCTTTCGAGGGGCAAGGCAACAATGAGGCATACCCTAGGGGTGGTGTGTGATTTGTGTGTCATGTTCATTTATTTTTGTCTTGTTCATGCATTAGTGATCTACGCGTTGCTTTTATTTTGACATTCATTCTTTCATGCAAATTAATTAACAGTTAAAAGATGCGAGAATTAAAAGTCCTACGCTATTACAAAGGCGCGGGTCCACATCGCCAAATTAATCCAAGACCCGATTTGAAATAAAATAAAGTGCGGAAAGTAAAAAAACCTAATTGATCTATTACACAGCTTTGGGACAATTACATTAATATTCACAAAAAGAAATAAAAATGTGAAACCTAATTGTATTTTTGGAGTTTTTGTATTTATGGATTTAATGAGAATTAATTTGGAATTAAAACCTAATTCTTACTATTTTTAATTTATTAAAAAAAATGTTAAAATTAAACCTAAAATTAACCTAATTATTTACATGGCAATTTATTTACAAAATAATATTTAATAATTAATTATGGTGAAAGAAAAGAAAAAGAATGAAAAACTTAAAACCCTAATTCTACATTTTTAGTTTATTAAGAAAAGTATTAGAACTAAACCTAGAATTAAAAAAGCTAAATTAATTAATAAGATTTATTTACAAAATAACATTAAAATAAAAAATATATTTTATTTTTTGTCTTTTCTAATTTTTATTATTTTTATATTATGAAAATATTAATTTATGAATTAAAAGGAAATAATCAAATTAAAGCAAATAAAAATAAAATAGGAAAAAAGAAAAGAAATGCAAACCCTTGGGGGTGTTGACCCCAGTTTGGAGGTGTTTGGCCAGTAATTAGGCCCAATGTTTTAAGGCCTTCAGTTGACTTTTCAGGGCGCGTGTGGCTTCATTGACCCAGGCGTATGGAGTTCTCCAGATCAAGGCCATTGGTTTGATCTTCATGTATAGGTGGCAAGCTTTGGTATTGGGTGTATGTTGAACCCCTGGAATGTGCGCTGCATAGGAATATGGAAAAGAAAATAATATGAGAAAGGGAGGGGACCTGGGAATCGAACCCAGGTCCCAGAGTTTACCAATTCAACGCCTTGCCACTTGATCCACTCAAGTCTCTTTGTTATTATAGTGGAGTATAATTAATATAATAGGAAATAAGCACTAGTGACGTTAGAACAAAAATTAGCACGCGAATGTTCAAATTCTCCAGTTATGCATGGACACGTCTGTCTTCTTCTTCAATTGCCTGTAAAATAAAAAGAGATAGCGGGGGTTTTAAACCCCCACTAGATGATGAACATGAAAATAGCGATTAGAATTTGGCCAATGATAAATTAAGCGCGACTAGGGTATTGGATTCGTATGAAGCTTCTGGTTCGAATGGTATAAGTCTGGTTTCCTGATTTTGCCTCAAACGTAAAGCCCCAATTTTACAGTTTTGAAACCCTAATGAGCTCCAATGGTGGATTCGTGTATAGGGCACGAAAATTCAATTGGATGGTATGGTTAGCTTCAGAATGATAAGACTAGTACAAAACAAGCGTTAGAAATCAAAAATATGGCATGAATGGTGAAACACGATTATGCAAAAAATATGAAACAGTTTGCCTTCTATGTACCAATTCCTGAGGTTGGAAGCGTGGAAAAGGACTCAGTTAGGTTCCTTGATGCCTTGGCAAGCTAATGGTATGATTATTTCACTTTGAATTGCACTGAAATTGTGTTTTCAGTTTTGGAATTTTTTCACAAAAATTGCAAAGTGGTTCTTGATGTGAGGCGCAGCTTGAAGGTTCTTGTGCATTAGGTTTTGATCAGTATATGTATGCCAATGGATTAGGGTTGCAATTTGAGTCCAAAAACCCTTGTAATCATGAACCAAATATTTGATTTTAATGGCATATTTCTTCAAATCTTTTCCATGTGTTTTGATGCCAATCATGACCAATCTCCTTGATTCTTTACATATTGGATAGTTCACGAAATCTTGAAGGTATTCTATGCACAAAAAGATTTGAAAAGCATGGATGAGTATTTTTTTAATATTTTATTTAATTAAATGAATTAATGGTGATTAAAAATTCAAATAAATAATAAAAAATGATGAAATAACTCCCCTTGGGCCAAATGGTCGTGCATAGCCTTTGGATGATGAATCTTGGAAGAAAATGTGGCCCATTAGCAATTTTGAGGCATTTGAAGCAAAGTTGACTTTTCAAAATTCCCAAACATTTCCCAACCTCCACAAGGCATATCTTGCTCAATTTTTAAGCTTTGATCATGTTCTTGGACATTTTGGAAAGGTCTTGAAGTCCTCTAACCAATTCCTTTGGTCCCATGTCATTTTGATTTACCAATCTCAAGTTAAACTTTGACTTAAAGTCCCTTTTTGTTGACTTTTGAAAATGACCTATAATGTTGAGATTGATAACTTTTTGTGAGAGCATTTCTTGGACTTGAAGTGTGAAGAGGAGTTGTAGGAAATGTCTTTCTCTTCAAAATGAGCTTTGGATGGAATTTTTCTGATAAACCATGTGGAAGTTATGCCTTGGTCAAGTTACAGTTGACTTTTTCAACTGTCCAAATATGGAAACTTTTGCATCTTGAGACTTTTTGAGCCATACTTTGAGAATCATGATCAAGTATTGATAAAATGATGTTTGTGGCTTCAAAATGAGATGTTGACCAAAAATTTGAACTTTTGACTGTCAAATGACCATTTTGCCCCTGCAGTTGACTGCTGGGTAATTAGGGTTTTTGACTGTGCAATTTTGTGCTGTAAGTCTTGAAACTTGGCATGAGAATGCTTGACCATGTTTATAGGCATGTGAGACTTGTTTGGACCCTTGGAAACTTTAATTTCTTTTCCAGAACCAAAACCCTAGTATTTGACTGTTAGGAGGCCCTTGAACTGTGCAACCCTTGGGGAGATTTTGAAGCATGCTTTTTGCAATTCTTGAAGAATATGGGAGGGAAAATTTTGGTGTACAACAGTAGTTCTATGATCGGTGGATCTGGAACTGACTGTTTAACGCTGGTTCGCAAAATGTCGCGGAAGCAAGAGTCGCCACCGTCTTTTATTTTCTCCAAATGGAAAGGACAAAAGCACAAAAAAATTCCTTATAGAGATTGTTCTCGGTTCGGGAGGTAGATTATAGAAAGGGAAGGTGTTAGCATCCTTTCTATCCATGGTTATCCATGGGCTCTTAGATACTTGCTCATTCGTGTTTTCAAAATGGTTTGTTTGCTTTTCAATTGTGGGTTTTTAAAAAAGTTTCTTTGAAAATTTCAGTTCGACTCTTGTATCAGTCCTCAAGAGTGTTTGAAAAGTTGCTTTCGAAAGCTTTTTGAAAAGGTGTCGGTGTGAAAAGTATTTTTGATTTTGTCTTGAAATTAGAGCAAGTATCTAGAGTCGTCTACCTACCCTAAGGAATTCGTCTGTGTAAATGTCCTTGAAGTAGTGCCATCCCACCATTGAGAGGTAGGTAGCACCACCGTTGGAGGTGTTCGGGTCAATTCGAAGGTTCGGGACATGGTGATCACCGGAGCAATAGGAAGACACCTTAGAAGCTACCCTCATGCCATGTTCATGGACATGAGGACTTACTAAAACGTCCTCTACTCGACGACCACCTTTCGAGGGGCAAGGCAACAATGAGGCGTACCCTAGGGGTGGTGTGTGATTTGTGTGTCATGTTCATTTATTTTTGTCTTGTTCATGCATTGGTGATCTACGCGTTGCTTTTATTTTGACATTCATTCTTTCATGCAAATTAATTAACAGTTAAAAGATGCGAGAATTAAAAGTCCTACGCTATTACAAAGGCGCGGGTCCACATCGCCAAATTAATCCAAGACGCGATTTAAAATAAAATAAAGTGCGGAAAGTAAAAAAAACCTAATTGATCTATTACACAACTTTGAGACAATTACATTAATATTCACAAAAAGAAATAAAAATACGAAGAGAATTAAAGTCGGGAATGCGAGGGCGTTGGACCCTTTTAAAGAAATTAAATTACAATTAAATTAATTAAGTTAAAATAAAAAGAAAAGATTTTTTTTGGATTTTTTGTATTTATGGATTTAATGAGAATTAATTTGGAATTAAAACCTAATTCTTACTTTTTTAATTTATTAAAAAAATGTTAAAATTAAACCTAAAATTAACCTAATTATTTACATGGCAATTTATTTACAAAATAATATTTAATAATTAATTATGGTGAAAGAAAAGAAAAAGAATGAAAAACTTAAATCCCTAATTCTACATTTTTAGTTTATTAAGAAAAGTATTAGAATTAAACCTAGAATTAAAAAAGCTAAATTAATTAATAAGATTTATTTACAAAATAACATTAAAATAAAAAATATATTTTATTTTTTGTCTTTTCTGATTTTTATTATTTTTATATTATGAAAATATTAATTTATGAATTAAAAGGAAATAATCAAATTAAAGCAAATAAAAATAAAATAGGAAAAAAGAAAAGAAATGCAAACCCTTGGGGGTGTTGACCCCAGTTTGGAGGTGTTTGGCCAGTAATTAGGCCCAATGTTTTAAGGCCTTCAGTGTGTAAATGTCCTTGAAGTAGTGCCATCCCACCATTGAGAGGTAGGTAGCACCACCGTTGGAGGTGTTCGGGTCAATTCGAAGGTTCGGGACATGGTGATCACCGGAGCAATGGGAAGACACCTTAGAAGCTACCCCCATGCCATGTTCATGGACATGAGGACTTACTAAAACGTCCTCTACTCGACGACCACCTTTCGAGGGGCAAGGCAACAATGAGGCGTACCCTAGGGGTGGTGTGTGATTTGTGTGTCATGTTCATTTATTTTTGTCTTGTTCATGCATTAGTGATCTACGCGTTGCTTTTATTTTGACATTCATTCTTTCATGCAAATTAATTAACAGTTAAAAGATGCGAGAATTAAAAGTCCTACGCTATTACAAAGGCGCGGGTCCACATCGCCAAATTAATCCAAGACCCGATTTGAAATAAAATAAAGTGCGGAAAGTAAAAAAACCTAATTGATCTATTACACAGCTTTGGGACAATTACATTAATATTCACAAAAAGAAATAAAAATGTGAAACCTAATTGTATTTTTGGAGTTTTTGTATTTATGGATTTAATGAGAATTAATTTGGAATTAAAACCTAATTCTTACTATTTTTAATTTATTAAAAAAATGTTAAAATTAAACCTAAAATTTACCTAATTATTTACATGGCAATTTATTTACAAAATAATATTTAATAATTAATTATGGTGAAAGAAAAGAAAAAGAATGAAAAACTTAAAACCCTAATTCTACATTTTTAGTTTATTAAGAAAAGTATTAGAACTAAACCTAGAATTAAAAAAGCTAAATTAATTAATAAGATTTATTTACAAAATAACATTAAAATAAAAAATATATTTTATTTTTTGTCTTTTCTGATTTTTATTATTTTTATATTATGAAAATATTAATTTATGAATTAAAAGGAAATAATCAAATTAAAGCAAATAAAAATAAAATAGGAAAAAAGAAAAGAAATGCAAACCCTTGGGGGTGTTGACCCCAGTTTGGAGGTGTTTGGCCAGTAATTAGGCCCAATGTTTTAAGGCCTTCAGTTGACTTTTCAGGGCGCGTGTGGCTTCATTGACCCAGGCGTATGGAGTTCTCCAGATCAAGGCCATTGGTTTGATCTTCATGTATAGGTGGCAAGCTTTGGTATTGGGTGTATGTTGAACCCCTGGAATGTGCGCTGCATAGGAATATGGAAAAGAAAATAATATGAGAAACGGAGGGGACCTGGGAATCGAACCCAGGTCCCAGAGTTTACCAATTCAACGCCTTGCCACTTGATCCACTCAAGTCTCTTTGTTATTATAGTGGAGTATAATTAATATAATAGGAAATAAGCACTAGTGACGTTAGAACAAAAATTAGCGCGCGAATGTTCAAATTCTCCAGTTATGCATGGACACGTCTGTCTTCTTCTTCAATTGCCTGTAAAATAAAAAGAGATAGCGGGGGTTTTAAACCCCCACTAGATGATGAACATGAAAATAGCGATTAAAATTTGGCCAATGATAAATTGAGCGCGACTAGGGTATTGGATTCGTATGAAGCTTCTGGTTCGAATGGTATAAGTCTGGTTTCCTGATTTTGCCTCAAACGTAAAGCCCCAATTTTACAGTTTTGAAACCCTAATGAGCTCCAATGGTGGATTCGTGTATAGGGCACGAAAATTCAATTGGATGGTATGGTTAGCTTCAGAATGATAAGACTAGTACAAAACAAGCGTTAGAAATCAAAAATATGGCATGAATGGTGAAACACGATTATGCAAAAAATATGAAACAGTTTGCCTTCTATGTACCAATTCCTGAGGTTGGAAGCTTGGAAAAGGACTCAGTTAGGTTCCTTGATGCCTTGGCAAGCTAATGGTATGATTATTTCACTTTGAATTGCACTGTGGTTCTTGATGTGAGGCGCAGCTTGAAGGTTCTTGTGCATTAGGTTTTGATCAGTATATGTATGCCAATGGATTAGGGTTGCAATTTGAGTCCAAAAACCCTTGTAATCATGAACCAAATATTTGATTTTAATGGCATATTTCTTCAAATCTTTTCCATGTGTTTTGATGCCAATCATGACCAATCTCCTTGATTCTTTCCATATTGGATAGTTCACGAAATCTTGAAGGTATTCTATGCACAAAAAGATTTGAAAAGCATGGATGAGTATTTTTTTATATTTTATTTAATTAAATGAATTAATGGTGATTAAAAATTCAAATAAATAATAAAAAATGATGAAATAACTCCCCTTGGTCCAAATGGTCGTGCATAGCCTTTGGATGATGAATCTTGGAAGAAAATGTGGCCCATTAGCAATTTTGAGGCATTTGAAGCAAAGTTGACTTTTCAAAATTCCCAAAAATTTCCCAACTTCCACAAGGCATATCTTGCTCAATGTTTAAGCTTTGATCATGTTCTTGGACATTTTGGAAAGGTCTTGAAGTCATCTAACCAATGCCTTTGGTACCATGTCATTTTGATTTACCAATCTCAAGTTATGGTCTTTGACTTAAAGTCCCTTTTTGTTGACTTTTGAAAATGACCTATAATGTTGAGATTGATAACTTTTTGTGAGAGCATTTCTTGGACTTGAAGTGTGAAGAGGAGTTGTGCCTTTCTCTTCAAAATGAGATTTGGATGGAATTTTTCTGATAAACCATGTGGAAGTTATGCCTTGGTCAAGTTACAGTTGACTTTTTCAACTGTCCAAATATGGAAACTTTTGCATCTTGAGACTTTTTGAGCCATACTTTGAGAATCATGATCAAGTATTGATCAAATGATGTTTGTGGCTTCAAAATGAGATGTTGACCAAAAATTTGAACTTTTGACTGTCAAATGACCATTTTGCCCCTGCAGTTGACTGCTGAGCAATTAGGGTTTTTGACTGTGCAATTTTGTGCTGTAAGTCTTGAAACTTGGCATGAGGATGCTTGACCATGTTTATAGGCATGTGGGACTTGTTTGGACCCTTGGAAACTTCAATTTCTTTGCCAGAACCAAAACCCTAGTTTTTGACTGTTAGGAGGCCCTTGAACTGTGCAACCCTTGGGGAGATTTTTAAGCATGCTTTTTGCAATTCTTGAAGAATATGGGAGGGAAAATTTTGGGGTACAACATCGTCCTTCTTAGGCACCATGACTACGTTAGAAACCCATTGGGGATAAGAGGTGACAACTAAGAACCCATCGTTGAATTGTTTCATAACCTCTGCTTTGATCTTCTCTGACATTTCAGGGAGAATACGATGAACCTTCTGCTTTACCGGAGGGAAATCTTCTTTAGTTGGCAGACGATGAACCATAATATCCGTGTCTAGTCCTGGCGTGTCTTCATATGACCAGACAAAGATCTCAACATAATCATGTAACATTTGAATCAAATGCTGTTTGACATGAAGCTCCAAATTTGCACCTATCTTGACATCTTTTTTGTTCTCTTCTGTGCCCAAATTCACTGTCTCAACTAGATTTTTATGGGGCCGTATAGCCCATTCTTCTTGTTGTAACAGTCTAGCAAGTTCTCCGGGTACCTCACAATCTTCCTCACCTTCGTCTTCGGCATGGTTGATTGGATTTTCAATGTCATAACCGGAAATAGCAGAGCTGTTATCAATGGGATCCGGAGTGGACATGGATTTTTGAGCAAAAGTAATCGGTACAAAGTCTCTTTATGTCTAGTTACTGAGTCCACCATTGGTAGTAGGGAAGATCCAGTTGTCCATGTCATCGTCATTGTCAGCATCTTCCATGGCGGAGACAACTTCAACAACATTGATTTCCGAGCCGTGCTTAGGAATGGGTGCAGTTATGACATTGGGAGTCTCAAGGGGATCAAATTCAATCTCTTTTTCCTCGATTAGATCTTGCACCTTGTTTTTCAAGGCCTAGTAGTTGTTGGTATCATGGCCTAGACTTTCAGAGTGGTAAGCACAACGAGCCTTAGGGTTGTAGTGAGGAGAGGTAGTGTTGGGATTCTTCGGAGCTTCCCGCAGGGTTACCAGATTGGTCTTCAACAACTGTGGCAAGATTTGAGACAGAGTCATGTTTATCCGGGTAAACTGTCTTACCGGCCTTTCTGTCCTCAGTTGATTGTTCCTTTGTTGGGTAGGTTCAGACTTAGAGATCACGACAACCTCTACCACTGGACGGTGTTCAGTTCTGTCCTGGTTTCTTTGACGGTACACTATACTAACCTCCTTCTTCCCAGTGAATGGCTTCCTTACAACACTGGAGGATATATCCTTTTGAATCTCCCCACTCCTAATTCAAACTTCCAATCTTTCTCCTGTCAGAATCAATTCAGTAAAGCCGGCTGCGGAACTTCCAATTAGATGATTGAAAAATGGATCGGACAGGGTACCAAGAAACATATCCACCAGCGCCCTATCAGATAGGGGAGGTTGCACTCTTCCTGCTAAGTCCCTCAACTTCTGAGCATAGTCTTTAAAGCCCTCACTTGAACCCATGGACATATTTTGGAGTTGTGTACGGGTGGGAGCAAGGTCTGCATTGTATTGATACTGCTTGTAGAAGGCAACATCCAGGTCCTCCCAATTAAGGATGTTGGCTCCTTCCAGCTGGTAGATCCATTCTAGTTAAGTTCCGGACAGACTATCCTGAAAGAAGTGGACCTATAAGTCCTTGTCAGCAGTGTGTGTAACACCCCAATTCTACCCCGACGAATTATGTAAATAAATCGGAGTTATAAAAATCATTCATGCAAACGAATCGGGATGCCACAAATTCTTCTATCAAAATTCATTGCATTCATCGTGGATATATAACACTTTTAAAACATTGGATGAACCATCATCATAACATCCTTAATTAAATAACTCAACATCTACACAGCGGAATTCTTAATAACATCTTTATCATCAATACAGCAACTTTGAAACAACACAATTTAATAGTAATCAACTTAAAGTTCAACAACTGAATAATCAACAATAAAAAACAACAAGCGTTCACCCCCCGAGTGTTACATATCAGAGCAATGACACCGACTTGAACTATTGAAGGTATACATCCTTCACTCTTGATTACCTTCACGTTACCAACATAAGGGAAACATCAAAACAGAAGGGGTGAGATATCTAACAATATAATAAAGTGCATGATAATTAATATATTAAATTAGATCACATAACATCACCACTTCTCATCTCATAATCAACAATAATAATATAAATTCACCACATCAATACACACTTCTTTATGCAGTCATATAATATGACTCAATACTATGCAAATGCATGTGGTACCATTTGGAGCAGAACTCCCATCTCAAAAATTTGCCAATTAATAGAGGCATCAACAAGACATAAGCCTTCATCTCAATATTCGCCAATACAGGCCATCTCAACGAGCATAATATCCATCTCAAAATGCAATGTATGCGACACAATCATGAATGTAATAACAACACCATAATTAACAACATCTCAATACAACATCATCATTGGCCAAAGGCCTACATCTCAAAAGCATCTCAACATCTCTTCATCAAACATCTCATATCATTCATAATAATTCATCAAACATCATTTATTCATCAAACATAATTTATTCATCAAACACAACTTCATTAATAACACCTTATCAACAACTCAGTTGTACTTTAATACGACAGTAACTCATCAATTTCACAACGTTGGCCATAGGCCTATACTAGATATTACCTGAAATTAGCTAATCAACTAAGGCTTACTTCTAAGTCATCAAACATCTACATACTGCTATTATGTAATCTTTCATTATTATTATTAGTCCTACTGTTACAAACCAAACAGTAGCCTATAACCATTTCACCCTCATCATTCTGCATAAAAACCAATATAACGATCATCACGGGAACTAATTCAAGTCCTATGGTTATTCTTCCTATCTTCATTTTAACCCTTAAGAATAAAGCTCATCGCGTTAGCTATTCAACGCTTCGAACGGTACCTCAAACAGAGTCTGAAAACTCAAGTTACAGCATCTTCAAAATGATTCTGCCAACAAAACCAGACAACATGAGTCGATGCATAACTCCTTGGATCGATGCATACTGCACTGAATTTGCAACATGAGTCGACGCATCCTCTCTTGGATCGACTCATCCTAAGTCTAACATACATCATGTATCGACACATGCTCCTATGGATCGACTCATCCTGAGTCTAAAGGTCCTCATGTATCGATGCAAAACCTCTTTGTGTCGACTCATCCTGAGTCTCTAAACCTTCATGTATCGACACATCATGTTTGGGGTTGACGCATACTGCTCTGTCCTGCATAATTTATACGATTTTTTTCTATGTTTTTTCACTATGGGTTCTATACTTTAAGCCCTAAAAACTTAATCTAATCATAGATAATCATCACTTACAATTATCCTATAATTCTAAGTCAATTAAACAGCATCGGAACATCATTATTCATCTAAAATTCATCAAATTATCACTATACAACAACATATACATTCAATTCATGAGTAAAACAACACTTTCACATCTAATCTCACATACCAATTATCATGAACCCAATTATAGAGTCAGAACCCCACCCTTACCTTGGATTGAAGGTCGCTCTATAATCTTCCGGTTGAAACCTCATTCTGTCGTTTTTCCTCTTTTTCCAGCAGCTTCGCGTTCTTCTTCTCAATCCCTATTCTTCTACTGCCTCCTCTTTTCTATTCTTTCTAGCAACAATAAAATAACCTATTATTCTTTATTCCTTATTGGTATTAAAACTAATACACCCCCTTATTACTACTTCCATTCCTTAAAACAAGCCCACATCAAATAATATTATACTTCTAATATTATTTCACCACTTAATAAAATAATTAACTCCAATTAATCACAACACATCTTCTCAAATATTCCAAAAATAATTTAATTAAATAATTAATTAAATTATGGGCGTTACAACTCTCCCCCACTTAGAATATTTTCGTCCTCGAAAATTTACCTCAATCAAACAACTCAGGGTAGGAGTCTCGCATCTTGCTCTCCAACTCCCAAGTCACGCTTTCTCCGGCAGATCCTAGCCAAACCACCTTAACCAAAACAATCTCTTTTCCTCTCAGTCTTTATTTCACGATCCGTGATCCGTACAAGCATCGTCTCCACCGTAAGATTATCCCGTACTTGCACATCATCCACATGAATCACATGAGATGGATCTGAAATATACTTCCGGAGTTGCGACACATGAAACACATCATGCAAATTCGAAAGATTAGGCGGTAAATCCACTCTATAAGCAACATTCCCCACTCTCTCCGAAATCTGATATGGTCCAATAAAGTGAGAAGTGAGCTTCTTAGACTTCAATGCTTGCCCAACACCAGTCACAGGTGTAACTCTTAAAAACACATGGTCACCAGCTTGAAATTCTAAATCCTTCCTTTTCTTGTCATGATAACTCTTCTGTCTACTTTGGGAATCTTTCATCTTTTCTCGAATTAACTTCACCTTCTCAGTAGTCTCACGAACAAGTTCAGGTCCAAGTACTACACTTTCACCAGATTCATGCCAACATAACAGAGTTCTACATCTCCGACCATACAACGCCTCAAAAGGTTCCATCCTAATACTGGAATGGTAATTGTTATTATAAGTGAACTCTATCAACGAAAGATAAGCATCTCACGAACCTCCCTGCTCAAGAACACATGTCCTCAATAAATCTTCCAACGATTGAATCGTCCGTTCAGTCTGACCATCTGTCTGAGGATGATACGCTGAACTCAATCTCAACTTAGAATCCAACGCTTCTTGCAAACTCTTCCAAAAATCAGAAGTAAATCTTGGATCTCTATCTGAAACAATGCACAAAGGAACACCATGCAGCTTCACAATTACACTAGTGTAAATCTCATCCAACTTCGACATTGGAAAGCTGATATTAATAGGAATAAAATGAGTCGACTTCGTAAGCCTATCAATAATCACCCAAATCGAATCATGTCCTCTTAAATTATTAGGCAACCCCGTCACAAAGTCCATTAAAATGCTATCCCATTTCCATTCTGGAACTTCTAACGGTTGCATCAACCCTGCAGGCTTCTGATGTTCAACTTTCGAATTCTGACAAGTCAAACATTCATACACAAATAGAGCCACATCACTCTTCATTCTAGGCCACCAAAGCAAACCTTTAAAATCTTGATACATATTTGTAGCTCCTGGATGAATACTTAACTTACTTCTATGGCTCTCTTCCAGTATCACCTTCTTCATCTCAGCATCATCAGGAATACAAATCCGGTTACGAAACCTCAACACACCCTGTGCATCTAACTTAAAATCATTATTCTCAGACTGATCGATTCTAACCATCGAATCTACCAGTTTAACATCCAACTTCTGAGCTTCTCTGATACTGTCTAGAAATTCATTATTAATCGTCAACATACCCAACATAATACTTCGTGTAGTAACCTCGCAAACTAAGCTCATATCTCTGAACTGCTCAATTAATTCCAACTCTTTAACCATCATTGCTGACATATGTAAAGTCTTTCGACTTAACGCGTCAACTACCATGTTTGCTTTTCTTGGATGATAATTTAAACCAAAACCAAAACCATAATCCTTTAACAATTCCAACCATTTTCGCTGCCTCATACTCAACTCCTTCTGATCGAAAAGATACTTCAAACTCTTATGGTCACTAAACACTTCAAATCTAGAACCATAAAGATAATGCCTCCAAATCTTCAACACAAAAACAACTGCCTCAAACTCTAAATCATGCGTAGGATAGTTCTTCTCATGAGTCCTTAACTTCCTTGACGCATAAGCAACTACCTTACCATTCTGCATAAGCACACCTCCTAAACCCATCTTATAAGCATCACAATACACCAAAAAAAGGCTCTCCTGGATTAGGCAACGTCAAAATCAGAGCCGATGTCAACTTCTTCTTCAATTCTGTAAAACTTTCTTCGCACTGAACATCCCATACAAAAGCTCTACCTTTACAAGTCAACTTAGTCAACGAAAGTTCCAACTTGGAAAAACCTTCTATAATAACCAGCTAATCCCAAAAATCTTCTAATCTCAGTAGCTGACTTTGGAGTTTCCCATTACAACACAACATCAACCTTCAATGGATCTACAACAATGCCACTACCTGAAATCACATGACCAAGAAAACTGACCTCTTTTAACCAAAACTCGCACTTTGACAGCTTTGCATACAAGTTCTTCTCTTTCAAAACTTGCAATGCTACTCTTAAGTGTTCAGCATGCTCTTCTTCTGACTTAGAGTAAATCAAAATATCGTCAATGAACACCACTATGAACCGATCCAAATAAGTATGAAATATACAATTCATGTATTCCATGAATACTCTCAGTGCATTAGTAACACCGAAAGGCATCACCGAATACTCATAATGTCCATAACACGTTCTGAAAGCCATCTTCTGGATATCTTCATCTTTCACTTTAATCTGATGGTAACCCGACCTTAAATCAATCTTACTAAACACACAAGCATCCATCAATTGGTCCATCAAGTCATCTATTCTTGGAAGAGGATACTTGTTCTTAATTGTCACTTTATTTAACTGTCTATAATTAACACAAAGCCTCATACTTCCATCTTTCTTCTTTACTAACAACACTGGAGCTCCCCACGGCGATACACTTGGTCTTACAAACTTCTTTTCAAGTAACACTTCCAATTTCTTCTTTAACTCTGACAATTCAGATGCAGACATCCTGTATGGTGCCATAGACACGGGTCTGGTACCAGGTACAAGATCAATTGCAAATTCAACATCCCTCTCCAGCGGTACATCAGGAATCTCATCAGGGAAAACTTCAGGAAATTCACACACCACCAGCAATTCCTCAATTATAGCTCGAGTCTCTACAGATAGAGACTCCATCAATGAGAACATTTGTGCTTCCTCTTGCATCAACTTCCTCAACTGTCTAGCAGAAAACAGACCATCTTCTTCTACTTCAGGAGTAGAAAACCTCACAGACTTGTCATAACAGTTAATATGAACACAGTTATGCTCTAACTAGTTCATACCTAAAATCACATCTAAACCTCTTAACGGTAAACAAACCAAATCGACAGCAAAGTCTCTGTCGAAGATCGACAAGGGACACTTCAAACACACAAAAGGAGTAGTCACTGACCCCTTGGCTGGAGTATCGACGACCATTTCCCCATTTAAAGAGGATAACATAAGACCCAATTTGTCAACACAATCAGCAGTAGTAAAACAATGCATAGCACCAATATCAATAATAGTAATTAAAGGAGTACTATTAATGAAACAGGTACCTCTGATAAGTCTATCCTCAGCAGCTACCGATCATCAACCAAAGAAAACACTTTACCACTTGTCTGATCCCTCTTAAGTTTTGGATACTGACTACCAATGTGCCCTTCTTCTCTACAATTTAAACAAATCACATCCTTATGTTCACACTCAGATACAACATGTCCGTTCTTTCCACAACGGAAACATCTCTTCACTTTAGTAGTGCACACATTACTCTTGTGCCCAGGTTTTCCACACTTAAAGAAAACCACACCAGTAGGAGCATCTCCCCCACTAGTCCTCTGACCCTGATCAACTTTCTGTTTACCTTTACCAACTGGGGCATCATAAGGCTTACCACGATTCTGTTGGTGCTTACCCCTCTTCTCACTGATAATCTTGTAATGAGCATTATTATCCTCCTCATAAATCCTGCAACTATCAATCATATCAGCAAAGACACAAATCTTCTGGTATCCAACTGCCTTCTTGATCTTCGGGAGCAACCCGTTCTCAAACTTGATACACTTTGAAAACTCAGCATCTGCATCAGCGTAATGTGGATAAAACTTAGCCAACTCAACAAACTTGGCAGCATACTCAACAACCGACATATTTCCTTGCTTCAGCTCAAGGAACTCAATCCCCTTCTTACCACGGACATCTTCAGGAAAGTACTTCCTCAGAAATTCCCTTCAGAACACAGCCCAAGTGACATTCTCACCTGCAGCTTCCAACTACTGACAGGTCTCTAGCCACCAGTCATCAGCCTCGAATGCTAGCATATGAGTCCCATACCGAACCTTATGTGTTGGAGTGCAGTCCATCACACAGAAGATTCTCTCAATCTCTTTCAACCAATCAATTGCTCCATCTGGATCATACTTTCCCTTGAATGTAGGTGGATTCTCTCTCTAGCAAGTCGCCAAGCAACGAGATCCCGCATTCGGCTGATTTTCCATCGTATGAGCCATTGCTTCTAGAGTAGCAGCAAGTGCAATATCATTCCTTCCAGCCATCTCAACTTATCACTACAACATAAACAATAGTTAGAACTCAAATTAACAATACTCGATTGTTAGACAACTACGAATCGAAAACAAGGTCAGACCAACCTTTTGCTCTGATACCAACTTTGTAACACCCCAATTCTACCACGGCGAATTATGTAAATAAATTAGAGTTATAAAAATCATTCATGCAAACGAATCGGGATGCCACAAATTCTTCTATCAAAATTTACCTCAATCAAACAACTCAGGGTAAGAGTCTCACATCTTGCTCTCCAACTCCCAAGTCACGCTTTCTCCGGCAGATCCTAGCCAAACCACCTTAACCAAAACAATCTCTTTTCCCCTCAGAGTCTTTATTTCACGATCCGTGATCCGTACAGGCATCGTCTCCACCGTAAGATTATCCCGTACTTGCACATCATCCACATGAATCACATGAGATGGATCTGAAATATACTTCCGGAGTTGCGACACATGAAACACATCATGCAAATTCGAAAGATTAGGCGGTAAATCCACTCTATAAGCAACATTCCCCACTCTTTCCGAAATCTGATATGGTCCAATAAAATGAGAAGTGAGCTTCTTAGACTTCAATGCTTGCCCAACACCAGTCACAGGTGTAACTCTTAAAAACACATGGTCACCAGCTTGAAATTCTAAATCCTTCCTTTTCTTGTCATGATAACTCTTCTGTCTACTTTGGGAAGCTTTCATCTTTTCTCGAATTAACTTCACCTTCTCAGTAGTCTCACGAACAAGTTCAGGTCCAAGTACTACACTTTCACCAGATTCATGCCAACATAACAGAGTTCTACATCTCCGACCATACAACGCCTCAAAAGGTTCCATCCTAATACTGTAATGGTAATTGTTATTATAAGTGAACTCTACCAATGGAAGATAAGTATCCCACGAACCTCCCTGCTCAAGAACACATGTCCTCAGTAAATCTTCCAACGATTGAATCTTCCGCTCAGTCTGACCATTTGTCTGAGGATGATACGCTGAACTCAATCTCAACTTAGAACCCAATGCTTCTTGCAAACTCTTCAATATTTCAGAAGTAAATCTTGGATCTCTATCTGAAACAATGCACAAAGGAACACCATGCAGCTTCACAATTACACTAGTGTAAATCTCATCCAACTTCGACACTGGAAAGCTGATGTTAATAGGAGTAAAATTAGCCGACTTCATAAGCCTATCAACAATCACCCAAATCGAATCATGTCCTCTTAAAGTATTAGGCAACCCCGTCACAAAGTCCATTAAAATGATATCCCATTTCCATTCTGGAACTTCTAACGGTTGCATCAACCCTGCAGGCTTCTGATGTTCAACTTTCGACTTCTGACAAGTCAAACATGCATACACAAATCGAGCCACATCACTCTTCATTCCAGGCCACAAAAACAAACCTTTCAAATCTTGATACATCTTTGTAGCTCCTGGATGAATACTTAACTTACTTCTATGGCTCTCTTCCAGTATCACCTTCTTCATCTCAGCATCATCAGGAATACAAATCCGGTTACGAAACCTCAACACGCCCTGTGCATCAACTTAAAATCATTATTCTTAGACTGATCGATTCTAACCATCGAATCTACCAATTTAACATCCAACTTCTGAGCTTCTCTGATACTGTCTAGAAATTCATTATTAATCGTCAACATACCCAACATAATACTTCGTGTAGTAACCTCGCAAACTAAGCTCATATCTCTGAACTGCTCAATTAATTCCAACTCTTTAACCATCATTGCTGACATATGTAAAGTCTTTCGACTTAACGCATCAGCTACCATGTTTGCTTTTCTTGGATGATAATTCAAACCAAAATCATAATCCTTTAACAATTCCAACCATCTTCGCTGCCTCATACTCAACTCCTTCTGATCGAAAAGATACTTCAAACTCTTATGGTCACTAAACACTTCAAATCTAGAACCATAAAGATAATGCCTCCACATCTTCAACAAAAAAACAACTGCCTCAAGCTCTAAATCATGCGTAGGATAGTTCTTCTCATGAGTCCTTAACTTCCTTGACGCATAAGCAACTACCGTACCATTCTGCATAAGCACACCTCCTAAACCCATCTTATAAGCATCACAATACACCACAAAAGGCTCTCTTGGATTAGGCAACGTCAAAATCGGAGCCGACGTCAACTTCTTCTTCAATTCTGTAAAACTTTCCTCGCACTGAACATCCCATACAAAAGCTCTACCTTTACAAGTCAACTTAGTCAACGGAAGTTCCAACTTGGAAAAACCTTCTATAATAACCAGCTAATCCCAAAAAGCTTCTAATCTCAGTAGCTGGCTTTGGAGTTTCCCATTGCAACCCAACATCAACCTTCGATGGATCTACAACAATACCACTAACTGAAATCACATGACAAAGAAAACTAACCTTTTAACCAAAACTCGCACTTTGACAGCTTTGCATACAAGTTCTTCTCTTTCAAAACTTGCAATGCTACTCTTAAGTGTTCAACATGCACTTCTTCTGACTTAGAGTAAATCAAAATATCATCAATGAACACCACTATGAACAGATCCAAATAAGTATGAAAGATACAATTCATGTATTCCATGAATACTCTCGGCGCATTAGTAACACCGAAAGGCATCACCGAATACTCATAATGTCCATAACGCATTCTGAAAGCCATCTTCTGGATATCTTCATCTTTCACTTTAATCTGATGGTAACCCGACCTTAAATCAATCTTACTAAACACACGAGCATCCACCAATTGGTCCATCAAGTCATCTATTCTTGGAAGAGGATACTTGTTCTTAATTGTCACTTTATTCAACTGTCTATAATCAACACAAAGCCTCATACTTCCATCTTTCTTCTTTACTAACAACACTGGAGCTCCCCACGACGATACACTTGGTCTTACAAACTTCTTTTCAAGTAACACTTCCAATTTCTTCTTTAACTCTGACAATTCAGATGTAGACATCCTGTATGGTGCCATAGACACAGGTCTGGTACCAGGTACAAGATCAATTGCAAATTCAACTTCCCTCTCCAGCGGTACATCAGGAATCTCATCAGGGAAAACATCAGGAAATTCACACACCACCTGCAATTCCTCAATTATAGCTTGAGTCTCTACAGATAGCGACGCCATTAACGAGAACATTTGTGCTTCCTCTTGCATCAACTTCCTCAACTGTCTAGCAGAAAACAGACCATCTTCTTCTACTTCAGGAGTAGAAAACCTCACAGACTTGTCATAACAGTTAATATGAACACAATTATGCTCTAACTAGTTCATACCTAAAATCATATCTAAACCTCTTAACGGTAAACAAACCAAATCGACAGCAAAGTCTCTGTCGAAGATCGACAAGGGACACTTCAAACACACAAAAGGAGTAGTCACCGACCCCTTGGCTGGAGTATCGACGACCATTTCCCCATTTAAAGAAGACAATATAAGACCCAATTTGTCAACACAATCAGCAGTAGTAAAACAATGCGTAGCACCAGTATCAGTAATAGTAATTAAAGGAGTACTATTAATGAAACATGTACCTCTGATAAGTCTATCCTCAGCAGCTGCCGATCCTCAACCAAAGCAAACACTTTACCACTTGTCTGATCCCTCTTCAGTGTCAGATACTGACTACCAATGTGCCCTTCTTCTCTACAATTGAAACAAATCACATCCTTATGTTCACACTTAGATACAACATGTCCGTTCTTTCCACAACGTAAACATCTCTTCACTTTAGTAGTGCACACATTACTCTTCCGCCCATGTTTTCCACACTTAAAGAAAACCACACCAGTAGGAGCATCTCTCCCACTAGTCCTCTGATCCTGAGCAACTTTCTGTTTACCTTTACCAACTGTGGCATCATAAGGCTTACCACAATTCTGTTGGTGCTTACCCCTCTTCTCACTGATAATCTTGTAATGAGCATTATTATCCTCCTCATAAATCCTACAACTATCAATCATATCAGCAAAGACACAGATCTTCTGGTATCCAACTGCCTTCTTGATCTTCGGGAGCAACCCGTTCTCAAACTTGATACACTTTGAAAACTCAGCATCAGCATCAGCGTAATATGGATAAAACTTAGCCAAGTCAACAAACTTGGCATCATACTCAACAACCGACATATTTCCTTGCTTCAGATCAAGGAACTCAATCCCCTTCTTACCACGAACATCTTCAGAAAAGTACTTCCTCAGAAATTCCCTTCAGAACACAGCCCAAGTGACATTCTCACCTGCAGCTTCCAACTTCTGACAAGTCTCTAGCCACCAGTCATCAGCCTCGACTGCTAGCATATGAGTCCCATACCGAACCTTATGTGCTGGAGTGCAGTCCATCACACAGAAGATTCTCTCAATCTCTTTCAACCAATCAATTGCTCCATCTGGATCATACTTTCCCTTGAACGTAGGTGGATTCTCTCTCTAGAAAGTCGCCAAGCTACGAGATCCAGCATTCGGCTGATTTTCCATCGTATGAGCCATTGCTTCTAGAGCAGCAGCAAGTGCAACATCATTCCTTCCAGCCATCTCAACTTATCACTTCAACATAAACAATAGTTAGAACTCAAATTAACAATACTCGATTGTTAGACAACTACGAATCAACAACAAGGTCAGACCAACCTTTTTCTCTGATACCAACTTTGTAACACCCCAATTCTACCCCGGCGAATTATGTAAATAAATCAGAGTTATAAAAATCATTCATGCAAACGAATCGGGATGCCACAAATTCTTCTATCAAAATTTACCTCAATCAAACAACTCAGGGTAGGAGTCTCACATCTTGCTCTCCAACTCCCAAGTCACGCTTTCTCCGGCAGATCCTAGCCAAACCACCTTAACCAAAACAATCTCTTTTCCCCTCAGAGTCTTTTATTCACGATCCGTGATCCGTACAGGCATCATCTCCACCGTAAGATTATCCCGTACTTGCACATCATCCACATGAATCACATGAGATGGATCTGAAATATACTTCCGGAGTTGCGACACATGAAACACATCATGCAAATTCGAAAGATTAGGCGGTAAATCCAGTCTATAAGCAATATTCCCCACTCTCTCCGAAATCTGATATGGTCCAATAAAATGAGAAGTGAGCTTCTTAGACTTCAATGCTTGCCCAACACCAGTCACAAGTGTAACTCTTAAAAACACAGGGTCACCAGCTTGAAATTCTAAATCCTTCCTTTTCTTGTCATGATAACTCTTCTGTCTACTTTGGGAAGCTTTCATATTTTCTCGAATTAACTTCACCTTCTCAGTAGTCTCACGAACAAGTTCAGGTCCAAGTACTACACTTTCACTAGATTCATGCCAATATAACAGAGTTCTACATCTCCGACCATACAACGCCTCAAAAGGTTCCATCCTAATACTGGAATGGTAATTGTTATTATAAGTGAACTCTATCAACGGAAGATAAGTATCCCACGAACCTCCCTCCTCAAGAACACATGTCCTCAGTAATTCTTCCAACGATTGAATCGTCCGTTCAGTCTGACCATCTGTCTGAGGATGATACGCTGAACTCAATCTCAACTTAGAACCCAACGCTTCTTGCAAACTCTTCCAAAAATCAGAAGTAAATCTTGGATCTCTATCTGAAACAATGCACAAAGGAACACCATGCAGCTTCACAATTACACTAGTGTGAATCTCATCCAACTTCGACACTGGAAAGCTGATGTTAATAGGAGTAAAATTAGCCGACTTCATAAGCCTATCAACAATCACCCAAATTGAATCATGTCCTCTTAAAGTATTAGGCAACCCCGTCACAAAGTCCATTAAAATGCTATCCCATTTCCATTCTGGAACTTCTAACGGTTGCATCAACCCTGCAGGCTTCTGATGTTCAACTTTCGACTTCTGACAAGTCAAACATGCATACACAAATCGAGCCACATCACTCTTCATTCCAGGCCACCAAAACAAACCTTTCAAATCTTGATACATCTTTGTAGCTCCTGGATGAATACTTAACTTACTTCTATGGCTCTCTTCTAGTATCACCTTCTTCATCTCAACATCATCAGGAATACAAATCCGGTTACGAAACCTCAACACGCCCTGTGCATCTAACTTAAAATCATTATTCTCAGACTGATCGATTCTAATCATCGAATCTACCAGTTTAACATCCAACTTCTGAGCTTCTTTGATACTGTCTAGAAATTCATTATTAATCGTCAACATACCCAACATAATACTTCGTGTAGTAACCTCGCAAACTAAGCTCATATCTCTGAACTGCTCAATTAATTCCAACTCTTTAACCATCATTGCTGACATATGTAAAGTCTTTCGACTTAACGCATCATCTACCATGTTTGCTTTTCTTGGATGATAATTCAAACCAAAATCATAATCCTTTAACAATTCCAACCATCTACACTGCCTCATACTCAACTCCTTCTGATCGAAAAGATACTTCAAACTCTTATGGTCACTAAACACTTCAAATCTAGAACCATAAAGATAATGCCTCCAAATCTTCAACACAAAAATAACTGCCTCAAGCTCTAAATCATGCGTAGGATAGTTCTTCTCATGAGTCCTTAACTTCCTTGACGCATAAGCAACTACCGTACCATTCTGCATAAGCACACCTCCTAAACCCATCTTATAAGCATCACAATACACCACAAAAGGCTCTCCTGGATTAGGAAACGTCAAAATCGGAGCCGACGTCAACTTCTTCTTCAATTCTGTAAAACTTTCTTCGCACTGAACATCCCGTACAAAAGCTCTACCTTTACAAGTCAACTTAGTCAACGGAAGTTCCAACTTGGAAAAACCTTCTATAATAACCAGCTAATCCCAAAAAGCTTCTAATCTCAGTAGCGGACTTTGGAGTTTCCCATTGCAACACAACATCAACCTTCGATGGATCTACAACAATGCCACTACCTGAAATCACATGACCAAGAAAACTAACCTTTTAACCAAAACTCGCACTTGGACAACTTTTCATACAAGTTCTTCTCTTTCAAAACTTGCAATGCTACTCTTAAGTGTTCAGCATGCTCTTCTTCTGACTTAGAGTAGATCAAAATATCGTCAATGAACACCACTATGAACCGATCCAAATAAGTATGAAAGATACGATTCATGTATTCCATGAATACTCTCGGCACATTAGTAACACCGAAAGGCATCACCGAATACTCATAATGTCCATAACGCGTTCTGAAAGCCATCTTCTGGATATCTTCATCTTTCACTTTAATCTGATGGTAACCCGACCTTAAATCAATCTTACTAAACACACGAGTATCCACCAATTGGTCCATCAAGTCATCTATTCTTGGAAGAGGATACTTGTTCTTAATTTTCACTTTATTCAACTGTCTATAATCAACACAAAGCCTCATACTTCCATCTTTCTTCAATACTAACAACACTGGAGCTCCCCACGGCGATACACTTGGTCTTACAAACTTCTTTTCAAGTAACTCTTCCAATTTGCTTATTTAACTCTGACAATTCAGATGCAGACATCCTATATGGTGCCATAGACACAGGTCTGGTACCAGGTACAAGATCAATTGCAAATTCAACTTCCCTCTCCAGCGGTACATCAGGAATCTCATCAGGGAAAACATCGCGAAATTCACACACCACCTGCAATTCCTCAATTATAGCTTGAGTCTCTACAGATAGCGACGCCATCAACGAGAACATTTGTGCTTCCTCTTGCATCAACTTCCTCAACTGTCTAGCAGAAAACAGACCATCTTCTTCTACTTCAGGAGTAGAAAACCTCACAGACTTGTCATAACAGTTAATATGAACACAGTTATGCTCTAACTAGTTCATACCTAAAATCACATCTAAACCTCTTAACGGTAAACAAACCAAATCGACAGCAAAGTCTCTGTCAAAGATCGACAAGGGACACTTCAAACACACAAAAGGAGTAGTCATCGACCCCTTGGCTGGAGTATCGACGACCATTTCCCCATTTAAAGAAGACAACATAAGATCCAATCTGTCAACACAATCAGCAGTAGTAAAACAATGCGTAGCACCAGTATCAATAATAGTAATTAAAGGAGTACTATTAATGAAACATGTACCTCTGATAAGTCTATCCTCAGCAGTTTCCGATCCTCAACCAAAGCAACCACTTTACCACTTGTCTGATCTCTCTTCAGTTTCGGATACTGACTACCAATGTGCCCTTCTTCTCTATAATTGAAACAAATCACATCCTTATGTTCACACTCAGATACAACATGTCTGTTCTTTCCACAACGGAAACATCTCTTCACTTTAGTAGTGCACACATTACTCTTGTGCCCAGGTTTTCCACACTTAAAGCAAACCACACCAGTAGGCGCATCTCCCCCACTAGTCATCTGACCTTGAGAAACTTTCTGTTTACCTTTACCAACTGGGGCATCATAAGGCTTACCACGATTATGTTGGTGCTTACCCCTCTTCTCACTGATAATCTTGTAATGAGCATTATTATTATCCTCATAAATCCTGCAACTATCAATCATATCAGAAAAGACATAGATCTTCTGGTATCCAACTGCCTTCTTGATCTTTGGGAGCAACCCGTTCTCAAACTTGATACACTTTGAAAACTCAGCATCTGCATCAGCGTAATGTGATTAAAACTTAGCCAACTCAACAAACTTGGCAGCATACTCAACAACCGACATATTTCCTTGCTTCAGCTCAAGGAACTCAATCCCCTTCTTACCACAGACATCTTCAGGAAAGTACTTCCTCAGAAATTCCCTTCAGAACACAGCCCAAGTGACATTCTCACCTGCAGCTTCCAACTTCTGACAAGTCTCTAGCCACCGGTCATCAGCCTCGACTGCTAGCATATGAGTCCCATACCAAACCTTATGTGCTGGAGTGCAGTCCATCACACAGAAGATTCTCTCAATCTCTTTCAACCAATCAATTGCTCCGTTTGGATCATAATTTCCCTTGAACGTAGGTGGATTCTCTCTCTAGAAAGTCGCCAAGCTATGAGATCCAGCATTCGGTTAATTTTCCATCGCATGAGCCATTGCTTCTAGAGCAGCAGTAAGTGCAACATCATTCCTTCCAGCCATCTCAACTTATCACTACAACATAAACAATAGTTAGAACTCAAATTAACAATACTCGATTGTTAGACAACTACGACTCGACAACAAGGTCAGACCAACCTTTTACTCTGATACCAACTTTGTAACACCCCAATTCTACCCCGGCGAATTATGTAAATAAATCAGAGTTATAAAAATCATTCTTGCAAACGAATCGGGATGCCACAAATTCTTCTATCAAAATTCATTGCATTCATCGTGGATATATAACACTGTTAAAACATCGGATGAACCATCATCATAACATCTTTAATTAAATAACTCAACATCTACACAACCGAATTCTTAATAACATCTTTATCATCAATACAACAACTTCGAAACAACACAATTTAATAGTAATCAACTTAAATTTCAACAACTGAATAATCAACAATCAAAAACAACAAGCGTTCATCCCCCCGAGTGTTACATATCAAAGCAATGACACCGACTCGAACTATTGAAGGTATACAACCTTCACTCTCGATTACCTGCACGTTACCAACATAAGGGCAACATTAAAACATAATGGGTGAGATATCTAACAACATAATAAAGTGCATGATAACTAATATATTAAATTAGATCACATAACATCACCACTTCTCATATCATAATCAACAATAATAATACACATTCACCACATCAATACACACTTCTTTATGCAGTCATATAATGCGACTCAATACTATGTAAATGCATGTGGTACCATTTGGAGCAGAACTCCCATCTCAAAAATTTGCCAATTAATAGAGGCATCAACAAGGCATAAGCCTTCATATCAATATTCTCCAATACAGGCCATCTCAACGAGCATATGCTCTATCTTAAAATGCAATGTATGTGACACAATCATGAATGTAATTACAACACCACAATTAACAACATCTCAATACAACATCATCGTTGGCCAAAGGGTGGAGTTCTTACGCCCCAAAGTCTTACTATCAGTCCTCTTAACAATGCCCCAAGAGCGGATGAACCTCTGACGATAATTTTGCGAATCATCTGAGTAGTTGAACACAATACCCTGGATGAGCATATTGTAAGTTCAGATGCGCCTAAGAGGGGGGGGGTGAATTAGGTTCTTTAAAACTTTTTATGAATTGTATGAATATTTTTTCACGAGTTTCTTTTCTTTCTTTTTCTGATAAGTGATTAAAGCAGTAAATGCGGAAAGTAAAAAAAACACAGAGATGTATCCTGGTTCCCCTCACAGTCTGAGAGTACTCCAGTCCCCTTTCAACATGAAAGAGATTTCCTTATAGTTGGTAATTTGTACAAAGACTACCAAACAACCAAGAACAATCCTCTTGGATTTTCACTAAGACCACAAAGAGAACAATCCTCCCTAAGTGTCTTTCTTGTTTCCAACAATCCTGAAAACAAGTATACAATAGTTTGTTTGATTTGTATAAGAGTTTGAATAATGAAAGAGAAATGTCAATCACTTGATTGATCTTTTCTATTCAATATGAAATTTAAGATGGAATACTCTTCTAAGTGCTCAAGAACAATTTTCAATATGCATATGAAAATGATGAACAAAAATCTTGAGTAGAGAGTATGATCAAAAGAATAGAAAGTTGTTAGTGATTGTTGTTGTATTTTCAAAATTCTGAATAAAAATAATTTATAGTGTAGTAATACCTCTTCAATGAATCATAGCAATGTTTAAACCATTTATATTGAAAAAAATGTATTTGAAAAGATACAAATATTGCCATGAAAAGGTGTTACAAAAAGTTGCTGGAAAAATAAATTTTTTCAAAATTTGAGGCACAACAACCGGTTGCACTAAAGCAACAACCGATTGCTGTAAAAGCAACATTTAAAAAATTTGAAAAATACAACTATGACAACCGATTGTCATTGAGGAGCAATTGGTTGCTCATAGGCCAACGTTCAAAAAATTTGAAAACAAAACACATGACAATCGATTGCTGCTAGATGACAATCGATTGTTGTCAAAACAGAAACTTTTGTTTTTTGACTGCAACGATTGTCCTAGCATGACAATCGATTGCTTGTGTACAAAAATTGAAAAATCATTATTTTTTAAATATTTTAAGCAATTTGAAACATCCTTCTTCAATCATACATAGTATATACTCAAAATATTATTTTAATAAAGTAAATGCATGATTAAAAATAGTTTTGAGCACTAAGAGTAAAAGATCAAAAATATCATATACCTTAAGCCATAAGTCTTGAAAAGTTGATCTTGATCAATGAATCTTTGCTTGAGATAAATCTTCTATCTTGATCCATTCATTTTTGCATGCTAGCTTGTATTCATCAAAACATTTGGAAAGCTTGATTTCACACTCTCCCCCTTTTTGATGATGACAACCATTGCTTGAAGTTTGGAGTGCATCTTGGTTTTCTCTAATCAAGTTGTTTAAAACTCCCCCTAAGTCAAAGACTCCCCCTTGATCTATTGCATGAGAGTTTTGAAGATTGCTTGCTTGCTGCAATTAGGGTTAGAGAAACACAAAAGAAACTACAAAGTCTTCTCCCCCTTTGTCATTAGCAAAAAGGAATGGGAAAGAAGATCATAAAATTTTGCACATAGAAACAACATAGCATAAATAAAGTTTGCATACATAGATATAACAGAAACAAAGTGCACAAAACGAAAAGGATCACAATACATGAAGTGTCTTAAACGAAACTAGAAAAACGACATAAAACATAAGAACATAAAGTACTAAGAAATATAATAACTTCAAAACTAATCATCCATGCCTTCAACAGAGTCTTCATCATCTTGATCTTCACCATCATTGCCTTCATTGGTTTGAGGTTGAATGAAAGGGTAATGATAGGGTTGAGCTTCATAAGGAGGGACATTTGTATGGGCATAGAGATGAGCAAATTGATTGTTCATGTTGTTGTTCATGTATTGAAGGTAGTCAAAAACTTGATTGAAAGAGTTTTCCATTGGTTGTGGAGGTTGGTTTTGAAGTGGTTGTTCTTGTGGAGGTTGGTTTTGTGGAGAAGTATGAATGTATGTGATGGTTCTATTAATCAGATCAAATTTGACACCGGTTTTAGTATTACATACTTTCTTCGGAGTGATTTCATGTTTGGGGTTAGTCATAGGTACCATGTATTCACCAGACAAGGGAACATTGAACTTCTCAAACACAAGGGTAAGCCAGGAGCCATAAGGAAGAGCATAAGCATTTTCATTATGTAGTGCCAAATGATGTAGAATCATATAAGACCAGTTGATTTGAATCCCATTCTTCATTGCATACAGAATCTGCATCTCACAATCATTGACATTGAAAATGTTTGAGAACTTTGGCATAACCACATACGCCAAAAAGTAGTGGATCAAACGATCATCAATAGTGAGAATTCCTGCAGACCAAGAGTTCCTCTCCGGAGTTCTACCAATAAGCCTTTGCCTTTTCTGAATAAAATCACGCTCGGGAATTCTTGTAATTCCATAGTAGAAGTCTCTTTTGTTGTAGCCAGGCAGATTTGCATTTGAGAGAAGTTTAATGCAAGCACCATCATGTGGAATACCCAAAGCTTCACCAAAATTCTGCACTGTGAGTTCTATAAGAACCCCTTTGATATTTGAGATCATGCATCCTCTAGTAATGGTTAGATTTCTGTAGAAAATCCTAACCAAAGTGGGGTAAATGGGTCCATTAACACCAATCAACTTGTCTATCCCTTGAGATCTAAATAATGCTGGAAAACTGAAGCATTCGGAATAGAAGTTGTCAAGATTACCGAACCTTGGTAGAAGAACCGCCATCTTCTGAAAGTGAAACACAAATCTTTCCCTTTGGATTCTTGATGTAATGAGTTTTGAGACATCATCACTTTGAGATGAGGAAGAATCTTTTCCCTTGCCTTTCTTTGATGTTTACATGGTGAGGGATGAGAGAATTGGAAGGGGAAAAGGGTATTTGGTGTTTTTAGGGTTTCTTGAGACAAAAGAGGATATATGAAGTTTTTAGGTTTTGGTTGGGCTTTTATAGATAGATATGCATTCAATGGTTTAGTCAAAACAATAAAGACTTGTAGCATAGAGATTCTTGAGTGTGTGACTATCCAAAAAATTGTGTCATAGGAAAGGACTAGGCATTTAAAAAGTTGTTGACCAAACACTTAAAACATTCAAAAAAGAGAATAAAAATTTGGTACAAAATAAATAATAGTAATGGCAATGGAAGAGAAAGAATAAAAGAGAGTGTAACTGAAAAAAAAATAAAAAAATTTCAAAATTTCGAACTGTGCAATCGGTTGTTGTTTGATGACAATCGATTGCACCCTTTGAAAAATGCAAACAGGGGCGAAAGGATTGAGAGAGCAACCGGTTGTCGTGGAGTGACAACCGATTATTGTGAAGACAGGAGCTAAAATTTTTTAGTGACAACCGATTGTCACTCTATGACAACCGATTGTCACTCTATGACAACCGATTGTCATTAGTGAAAAAGTGAAAAATACTTAATTTTTTTTTTAGGGATTTCATGGTCATATATCAAAAATTTAGTAATAAAAGCATGGATCATGAATTATTACCTTAAAGTTAAGATTAAGATAATAGCCATGTACCTTAATTAGATAATGTCATTTTCGTCCAAGATACCTAGCTCTCTTCGGATCTTGAAGAATGGTTCTCTTGCCAACAGTTTAGTGAAGATATCTGCTAGTTGATTATTCGTATCCACGAAGGTGACTTCGACATCTCCTTGAAGTACATGATCACAAAGAAAGTGATGTCAAATGTCGATATGCTTTTTTCTAGAATGCATCACAGGATTCTTTGTAATGTTGATTGCACTTGTGTTGTCGCATCGGAGTGGAATGCATCCAAGGTCGAGTCCGTAGTCACGGAGTTGTTGCTTGAGCCATAGAATTTGCGCACAGCAACTACCCGCTGCAATATATTCCTCCTAGACCGTACTAAGAGCCACACAAGCTTGTTTATTGCATGCCCAAGAGACTAATGCATTTCCCAAAATGTGACAAGTGCCACTTGTGCTTTTTCTATCTATTTTACATCCTGCATAATCAGCGTCAGAATAACCAATTAAATTGCATATATTACCTTTTGAGTAACATAGGCCGACATTGGTTGTTCCTTTGAGATATTTCATGATTCTTTTTACCTCCATAAGGTGAGATTCCTTCGGGTTTGCTTGAAATCGTGCACACAGACATACACTGAACATGATGTCAGGACGACTTGCCGTCAAGTATAGCAGTGATCCAATCATGCCTCGATATTTAGTAATATCAATGGAAATACCGGATTCATCTTGATCAACATAAGTACCGGATCCCATTGGCGTGTGCATTGATTTGCAATTATCCATATCAAACTTTTTCAAAAGTTCCTTGCAATATTTTGATTGATTGATGAAGATACCGTCTTTCAGTTGCTTAATTTGCAATCCAAGGAAATAGTTCATCTTGCCCATCATAGACATCTCAAATTCTCCTTGCATCATCAACGAGAATTCTTCACACAAATCTTTGTTAGTTGAACCAAATATAATATCATCGATATAGACTTGTACTAATAAAGTGTTACCTTTGATCTTCTTTATGAACAAGGTCTTATCCACTTTACCTTTATCGAAACATTTTTCGCATAAGAATGTATTGAGTCTGTCATACCATGCCCTAGGTGCTTGTTTTAAGCCATAAAGAGATTTTCTCAACTTAAAGACATGTGAAGGATTCTTGAAGTCTTCAAAGCCTGGGGGTTGTTTGACATAGACTTCTTCATTGATGTTGCCATTTAAGAATGCGCTTATGACGTCCATTTGGTAAAGCTGAAAATTCAATGAACAAGCGTAAGCAAGTAAAACACGGATAGCTTCTAACCTTGCAACTGGAGAGAAAGTTTCTTCAAAGTCAATTCCCTCTTCTTGGTTGTATCCTTGGGCTACCAATCTTGCTTTATTTCAGACAATTATACCGTTCTCATCAAGTTTGTTTTTGAACACCCATTTGGTACCTATGATGTGTTTGTCACTTGGTTTAGGAACAAGTTCCCAAACTTGATTTCTCTCGAACTGATTTAATTCTTCTTGCATAGTAATCATCCATTGGTCGTCTCCTAATGCGTCGTCGACTTTGGAAGGTTCGATTTGAGAAACGAATGCCATGTTCAAGCAAGCATCTTTGAGGTTAAATCTTGTTGAAACGCCTTAACTGATGTCACCGGTGATTTTATCAATAGGGTGATCTCTATGGGTTCTCCATTCCTTAGGTAGATCATTGACATTTGATTCTTCCGGAATTTGTTCTTCTTGTTGTTTCAATTGATTCTCATTGTTGGTCTTGGAGCCATCTTCTTGAGGAATATCTAAAATCTCATCATCATCATTTAAAACAATAGTATCCTCCTCGGAGGGGTTAGATTCATCAAATTATACGTGCATATATTCCTCAATAGTTAAAGTTCTTTTATTGTAAATACGATAAGCTTTACTAGATAAGGAGTATCCAAGAAAAATACCTTCATCTGATTTTTCATCAAACTTACCAAGGTTGTCTTTGTCGTTGTTAAGGACAAAACATTTGCATCCAAAGACATGAAAGAATGAAATATTTGGTTTCCTTCCTCGAAAAAGTTCATATGGAGTCTTCTTCAAGATAGGTCGAATATTAACTCTATTGCTTACAAAGCATTCCGTGCTTACAGCATCCGCCCAAAAGTATTTTGGAAGGTTTGAATCACTAAGCATTGTCCTTGAAAGTTCAATAAGAGACCTATTCTTCCTTTCTACAACTCCATTCTGTTGAGGAGTCCTTGGTGCTGAGAAATTATGTGATATTCCATGTTCTTCACAGAAATCTTCAAAGGAGGAATTCTGGAATTCTCCACCATGGTCGCTTCTTATGGAGGCAATAGATAGTGACTTCTCATTTTGAATTTGCTTTGCATATTTCTTGAACGCCTTGAATGCATCATTTTTGTGCACTAAAAAGAGTGTCCAATTATATCTATAAAAGTCATCAACAATAACTAGAGTGTATACATTACCTCCGAAGCTTCTTGTTCTTGAAGGGCCAAACAAGTCCATTTGAAGCAGTTGTAGTGGCCTAGTAGTGGATACGACATTCTTGGATTTGAAAGTTGATTTTGTTTGCTTTCCCTTTTGACATGCATCGCAAAGTCTATCTTTGATGAACTTTATCTTAGGCAGTCCAACAACAAGGTCATGCTTAATCAATTTGTTTAAATGCTCCATATGAATATGAGCGATTCTTTTGTGTCATAGCCATGAGTCGTTGTTGTTTGCCATGAGTCATTTAACCTTCAAAGACAAATCATTAAGGGAAATCATAAAAATATTATTTACTCTTTTACCTTTAAGTTTAGCCTCATGTGTGACTTCATCTTCTATCAAACATTCATCTTTAGTGAACTTGATCTTGAAACCTTTGTCACAAAGTTGGCTAATACTTAGAAGATTGTGCTTTAGTCCTTCGACATAAAGAACATCTTCAATTGATGTGAAAGGTGGACCACCAACTTTGCCTATGCCAATAATCTTTCCTTTATTGTTATCTCCATAGTCACATAACCCTTGGCCTTAAGCGTTAGATGTGAAAATTTGTCGATATCTCCCGTCATATGCTTGGAACAACCACTATCGAGATACCATAGATTTGAAGTGGTCGTCAAGCTTACCTACAAAACAAGATTAGGTTTTGTTAGGTACCCAAGTTTCTTTGGGTCCTTCATAATTAGTTCCTTTCTTAACCCACACATAATGCCCATTTGCCATGCCAAAGTTTCTAACATAACAAGCATTAGGTGTGTGTCCTCGAATACCACAATGAAAACAAGTAGGTTCAAATTTACTTCTATATCTAGAAGGATAAGATTTCTTTTTAGAGGGTACTTTCTTTTTAGGATAGTGATGAACTATTTTTGGAGTGATTTCTTTCTCTTTGGTTGGTTGATCGCTAGCCTTGACAAAAATGGTTTTGTTGGTACTTGGTTTTGAAAATTTTGAGTATCTAAGACCACTTTTGTCATTTGAGTATCTTTGTTGGCTAAGAACACCTTCCAATCCAATTTTTCCTTTTTCATACCTTTCAAGAACCCTTTTCAATTGGACAATTTGGAAAGATAGAGATTCACACTTTGTGCATACAAAATTCTGTTTTTCATCACTAACTTTTGGCTTTTCATCTTTGAGATCTTTTTCAATAGATCCACATTTTTCTTCCAACGATGAGATTTGTTTCTTTTTTGATGAGATAGTTTTGTACAGAATTTTGGATTCATTTAACAGTTCATTTATAGCACCTTGTGCATCACTATCAAAAAGAGAGAATACGTTACTAACCTCATCATCTTCGCTTTCAGAGTGGTGTGATGCCATTAACGCAAGATTGACACTTCCGTCGCTATCGGAGTCGGATGACGAACTTAGTTCAACATCTTCCCATGCAACATATGATTTCTTATCTTTTGATTCCTTCTTGCCTTTGTAGCCACTTTTCTTTGAAAGTTTTGGACAGTCCGGTTTGATGTGACCTTGTTTACGATATTCATAGCAAGTAACTTCTTGTGTTGATGAGGATCCTTCCTTCTTCTTGAAGTGTTTCTTCTTCTTTGAGTGCGAGAAGGTTTTGTCATTTTTACCAAAGAATTTTCCAAGTCTTCTAACGATAAGCATGAAGTTTTCATCTTCATCAGGATTATCTTTCTTTTCGTCTTCCTTGGAGTCAATCTTCAAGGCAATGTTCTTAGACTTCTTTTCTTGATTTTCACTCTTTTCCAATCTACCAAGTTCTGCCTCGTATTCTTGAAGTTACCCGAACAAAGTTGCGGATGTCATAGTAGCGAGACTCTTCTTTTCTGAGATTGCCGTTACTTTTGGTTGCCATTCTCTAGTCAAGGATCTGAGCACTTTTAGGTTCAATTCATCATTAGTCAATGTTTTTCCAAGTGCCCTTAGATGATTTGTTAGATGCACAAATCTCTTTTGTAAATCAAGAATGGATTCTCCGGGTTGCATACGGAACATTTCATATTCTTGACTTAACGTATTGTCTCGATCTCTTCACTTCAGTTGTTCCTTCATGTGTTTCAACCAGTGTATCCCAAATTTCTTTTGTCCTTGTACATGCTGAGACACGGAAGAATTCATCCATACTAAGTGCGCTTTAAAGGAGTTTTATTTCCTTTTTATCATACAAGTCCTTTTTCTTATCATCATCATCCCATGCAGTTTTAGGCTTTGATGATCCAACGCCGTTTACTATAGTTACCGGAACAAAAGGGCCATTTTGGACAGCATCCCATATTTCTTCTCCTTGTGCTTCTATATGAGCCTTCATACGGATCTTCCAGAAATCAAAATATTCACCACAGAATAGAGGAGGCTTGTTGCTACTGCCACCGTCTCTGAACACAGAATTGTTGTTTGCGGAAGCCATTCTGGATCTAGTAGGAACAGGTTACCTATAACCTGCTCTGATGCCAATTGTAAGTTCATATTCGCCTAAGAGGGGGGGTGAATTAGGTTCTTTAAAACTTTTTCTGAATTTTATGAATATTTTTGCACGAGTTTATTTTCTTTCTTTTTCTAATAAGTGATGAAAGCAGTAAATGCGGAAAGTAAAAAAAATAGAGATGTATCCTGGTTCCCCTCACAGTCCGAGAGTACTCCAGTCCCCTTTCAACATGAAAGAGATTTCCTTATAGTTGGTAATTTGTACAAAGACTACCAAACAACCAAGAACAATCCTCTTGGATTTTCACTAAGACCACAAAGAGAACAATCCTCCCTAAGTGTCTTTCTTGTTTCCAATAATCCTGAAAACAAGTATACAATAGTTTGTTTGATTTGTATAAGAGTTTGAATAATGAAAGAGCAATTTCAATCACTTGATTGATCTTTTCTATTTAATATGAAATTTAAGATGGAATACTCTTCTAAGTGCTCAAGAACAATTTTCAGTATGCATATGAAAATGATGAACAAAAATCTTGAGTAGAGAGTATGATCAAAAGAATAGAAAGTTGTTAGTGATTGTTGTTGTATTTTCAAAATTCTAAATAAAAATAATTTATAGTGTAGTAATACCTCTTCAATGAATCATAGCAATGTTTAAACCATTTTTATTGAAAAAAATGTATTTGAAAAGATACAAAGATTGCCATGAAAAGGTGTTACAAAAAGTTGCTGGAAAAATAAAATTTTTCAAAATTTGAGGCACAACAACCGGTTGCACTAAAGCAACAACCGATTGCTGTAAAAGCAACGTTTAAAAATTTTGAAAAATATAATTATGACAACCGATTATCATTGAGGAGCAATCAGTTGCTCATAGGCCAACATTCAAAAAATTTGAAAACAAAACACATGACAATCGATTGCTGCTAGATGATAATCGATTGTTGTCAAAATAGAAACTTTTGTTTTTTGACTGCAACCAATTGTCCTAGCATGACAATCAATTGCTTGTGTACAAAAATTGAAAAATCATTATTTTTTAAATATTTTAAGCAATTTGAAACATCCTTCTTCAATCATACATAGTATATACTCAAAATATTATTTTAACAAAGTAAATGCATGATTAAAAATAGTTTTGAGCACTAAGAGCATAAGATCAAAAATTTCATATACCTTAAGCCATAAGTCTTAAAAAGTTGATCTTGATCAATGAATCTTTGCTTGAGATAAATCTTCTATCTTGATCCATTCATTTTTGCATGCTAGCTTGTCTTCATCAAAACATTTGGAAAGCTTGATTTCACACATATCCGATGGACCATCTCTCAGTGCATAGCCAAACTGACGTAGTGCTAAAGAAGGATTGTAGGTGATGCCTCCCCTAATTCCTAGGAGTGGTACATTAGGAAATTCTCCGCAGCGATCAATAAAAGAAATGTCTTCTTGAGAGCGAGGACACCAATGGATGTCAGAGTGAGAGAGAGAGACATTAGTCTTTGACTCCATCTTAAGCCTAAATCATTTTTTATTATTGACCGAGGTAGGTAATAAACCACATATATAGCAGAGGGGTGCAACACATGAGAGTTCCCCGCTTCTTCAGAGTACGAGTATGGAGAGAATGTGGGATATCCTCGAGCAAGGTAGGAACCAGATTGTGAGCAAGAAAGATGTTGATGGCATTCACATCTATAAGTTTATTTGAATTAGGAAACAGGACCAACCCATAGATCAAGAGGGCTAATACATCTTCGAAGGCATGATAACTCATAGAATCCAGGAAAGACCTTTCTTCATCAGGAAATTTGCAAGGAGACCCTTGACTTTACTTCTTTTTTCCCAATTGGACTCAATGTCAGATGGCTTCAAGTGCAGAGCTATGGAAACATCTTTAAAAGCTGGGTCTGGTTTTAAACTAGTGAAAGGTACTCGCTCCAACATAGGTAAGCCAACTAACTTAGAGAATTCCTCCAAGGTAGGCACCAGTTGATAATCGGGGAATGTGAAGCAATGGTGCTTAGGGTCAAAGAACTGGAATAAGACACTCATCAAACCTTCGTCAAACCCGGTGGTAACCAAAATGAGCAAGTGACCATGTCTTTTGTGGAATGATGAGTCCTTAGGGACTTTCAAGACTAATTCCTTGAGCTTAGGAGGAATTTCTGTGAAGCGAATCTGGATGGTTTTCCAGCGACCTGAATTCATATCCTACAAAACAGCCAAGAGGTAAATCCAGTCGGTCCTTGAAATGATTAGTATATATGAATGTCATGATGTTTATAATGTCATTATTATGCTAAAAATCACAGATAAACACAAGCAAATCACACAATAGACCTTAGGTTCAAAGGCTTGCATGAGTTTTTAAGGTATGTACCCTCTTGAATGTTTAGTTGGCTCAACCTGTCCTATAAATAGTAACTGGGTTCTAAAGAGCCTCAATATCATTGACCTTCCCTTCAGAAATTATTTCAGCTCTGCACCGAAGTATTGCAGCCAAAAAATCCTGAAAGTCCAGCCTCAATGAGTGTAGTATCGAGTACCAACCAATCTTCGGTCGGAACCAAAGTCAGTTATCTCACTACTTCCTAATGGCTAGGATGAGTCAATTAAAGGTTCTAAAGGTCAGTTAGCGCTTAGTGATACTATGAGGAAGCCTAATGTTATCCTTAACTTACTCAAGGAACATTAGTACAATCTAAAGCAATGCGCTAACGTAGCCATCACTTTGTCCGTATCGGTCTATGCCGTACAACCTCCATGGTTTATTTCTACTTACCTAATAAGGTTCCCCAGATCCGGGTATAGGATATTTTAGTAACAACCCAAGAAAACCCTTAAAGATAAAGCAAGCAAACACACAATAAAGCAATTTAATAATGAAACTAACTCTAAGGTAAACCCCACATTTTATTTTCCCCAGTAGAGTTGTCAGTTCTGTGATACGGTGGCAGAAACGATTATTTAATATGTTGTTTTTTGTGTTTTTTGTTTGCAAATGTCGCGGTAAGCAAGAGTCGCCACCGACTTTTCTTTTATCGAACAAATGAAAGGGTGAAAAGAACAGAAAAAGACCTTTTCAAGATGTTTCTGAGTAAGGGCGGTAGATTATTGAAAGGGAAGGTGTTAGCACCCTTTCCATCTATGGTTTTCCACGGGCACTTAGAGGTTTGCTCATTTTTAAAATGCTTTTATGCTTTGTGAATTTGAAAATGTTTTGAAAATGCCTTAGTACGGCGAACTTTGTAATGTTTCTCGGGATAGTAGAGAAAGTATACAAAGTGTTTTAAATTTTATTTTGAAAAGTAGTTTTCCGTGTAAGTGCAAAAAAATATTTTTTGAGCAAACTTCTAACAGCTATCTACTTTTATACTCGAAAAGGTTGTTCTTTTCCTCTTTTCCTTTAGACAGTGCTATCCTATTATTAGTGAGTAGGTAGCCTTGTCGTTGGATTTTTTGAGGGACATCGAAGGGATGTTTACAGTCGCGGAGGCAACTTGTGGAGACGCTTTAGTAGTTTTCTTTGGGGACTAGATCATTTACCAAAAAGGCAACTGTAGGGTCATCGATGGGACTATGATCTTTTGATTTATGGGTCATTGCTAAAGCGTTCCTGCCTCATGACTGTTTTATTTCTTAAAGGCAACCAAAGTGGGATACCCTAGAGGTGCTTGTGTGCAATTGTTTTCAATTCAGTTATTTATCTTTTACTTTTAAGGTTTGCTAATGTTGTTTTTCAGTCTTGCCATACATGCCTAGTTACTAGCAGTTTATATTTTTGCAGGGAATGTAAAATGTGGAGAGTAAAAGTCTAGACTATTACATGGCTTCGAGGATGAGGGTGTTTACAATGTACAAAATTGGGAGTACAGAAATTAAAAGCGAATAATAAAACCCTAGTTACAGTCTATTACATCCAGAAGGTAGTTATAATAAAAAATACAAGAAAATAATAACACGCAAAAGGTTAGAAAATAATTCTAAGAACCTAAGGCAATAAGAAATCTTTTTGTTTATTTTTTATTTAAATTAATTAATTTTCCTAAAGTCTATTTAGAAAATAAACTAAACTTTTTGTGGTTTTTTATATTTATGAAAAAAGAAATATTTAAAATTAAATTAAGTCCTAAATTCTAGCTTACTTTAAAATAGAGAAAGACTTAAAGTTTAAATTAAATTATTTACAAAATTAGTTTAATTAAAAATTAACCTAATATTTTTATGACTTTTTTTCTTCTGATTTTTATGATTAATTAAATAAATGATAGTAAAATAATAAAAAAAGAAATTAGAACAATGAAAAAAAACTATTGGGCCTAATTATGCAAAAGAAAATAAGAGGAAATGAGTCTTTTGATTAAGGGGGAGTGATGTGCTTTCGATTAACCCCTTCTTGGGCCTCTTTCGATTGGGCTAGGAAGTTGGCGTGAGCAGCCTTCGATTGGGGTCCTCTGGCCTCCTTCGATTGGGCTGGGAAGCTGGCGTGAGCAACCTTCGATTAGGGTCCCCTGACCTCCTTCGATTGGGCTGGGATATTGGCGTGAGCAGCCTTCGATTGGACTCTCCTGGCCTCCTTCGGTTGTGCTGGGAAGCAGTATGAGGATCCTTCATTTGGACTCTTTTCTGCCTAGTTCGTTTAGACTGTGAAGGTATGTGGACCTGGAAAACAATCATGAATGTGCCTCCTTCGTTTGGGGCAGTCGGGCGATGAGGGGCGAAGCCTAAGGTTTCGTTTCACCCTAATCATTTTCTCTTTGTTTGAGTCTGTACAAGGGTTAGCTCTAACATGTATATTTAGACAAGAAAAATATACAATCGAAAAGGACATAAATAAATTGTAAATAGGTGTTATTTACATGCCATGCTGAAAACGAAAGGTGCAATATCAGAGGGACTTACCTTGCTGAAGAATTGAACTTGTGTGGGGACTAGAGCTGCTGGGTGCTCTTGAATTATTTTTGATAACTATGGTGGGTTTATGAGAAGCGTCTCTCCATCCTCTTGTGTGTTCTTTTGGCTTGCAAACATGTTACTTATATAGAGTAGGAGGGGGGGACAAGAAGACAAAAGTTTAACTTCCATAAACAAACATTTTCAAGGCCATGAATGAAGTTTTCTAACTGTGCCCAAAAACATGGGATTTTGTCCTCTTTTGAATTTGCTATTGTGTAACTGGCCTTCGAATGCCCTCCTTCGAATGGGCTGCTAGCCTCCTTCGAATGGACCTTTGCAAGCTTCTTCAAATGGACTCCTGCAAGCTTCTTCGAATGGACTCTTTTGGAATGTCAATCGAAGGGCCTTTTCCCTGAAGTTTCAATCGGAAGAAGCTCTGATGCTCCAAATCGAAGGAAGCTCTGATGCTTCAATCGAAGGAAGCTCTGATGCTCCAATCGAAGGAACCTCTAATGCTCCAATCGAAGGAACCTCTGATGCTCCAAATTGAAGGGATCTCTGATGCTCCAATCGAAGGAAACTCTGATACTTCATTTGAAGGAACTTTTAGGAATGCCAATCGAAGGATCTTGTTGCAAGGCCAATCAAAAGGCTTTGTTGAAATACCAATCGAAGGAAACTTGAAAACGCTACTCAAAAATTTTCCTTTTCCATAGGAAAGGGTTTATAAACAACCATGTAGGGGAAGAACTTGGAAAGCATGAGAGGGAAAATTTATGGGTACAACAGCGCCAAATGTAACATGTCCAGGTTCATGCAACCTACGAAAATGGCAAGAACATAACATAAATGGATGATTTTCAAATTCTTAAATTTGTGTTAAAGGGCATGTTAAAGACTTGATTCTTTCCATGTTTATCAAGCTTCACATCCCTATATAAAGACAAGATTGCATCAGAACAAAGAACACCTACAGACTGCCTCATACACGCACACGTTGCCTCAGAAAAAGCATACCAAATTCTTAAAATTTCATAGTTCGAAACTAGTTTTGTAGGTACCATCAGTCCAAACTACTAAATCACGCCTTGATCCTGAGATCTCCAGGGGAATTTCCAACACCACAGATCCATACATTACTGTTGGTAAGGAAAATACGTAAAGAATCAAATTTTACGTTTTTTTTTCATGTCATATTAATTTGCATTCAGAATCAAAGGACCTGGGTGTGACACCCAGGTCCATGTTTGTCTTTATCTCTAACGCCTATATTATAGATCCAGCCTAAATAGACCAATGCGCATAGAATCGAAAGACCCGGGTCTGACACCCAGGTCATGCTTTTATTTTTGCTAACGTTTTTTGTAGACCCAGTGCCCCCCACAGGCAATTCATCAGGTACTTTCAACAAGGCCCTTTACTGGATTGAAAGCCACATCCTTCACTGGATCGAAGGATACCTTCCTCTAGATCGAAAGACATCGTCCTCTGGATTGAAAGACTTCTTTTTTTTGTATTTTTTTTATGTTATTCATTTCTTTTAATGGTTTCTTGTTTAAATCAACATCATAAAAGTCGTAAAAATATAGTTTTAGGTTTTTTATTAAAATAATTTTGTAAACTAATTAATTAATTATTTTAATATTGTTATTCAAATTAAAATCAATAGACTTAGGATTTAATCAAATTTTGTTGTCATAGTCGATTTTAACTTTTTTTAAAATAAACAAAAACAACAAAAAGATTTTATTCTTAGGACCTAGACGTTATTGTCAATTCGCGTGCATTTATTTATTTTCGCACTTTTCATATTATTGTAACTGCTTATGGGTTGTAATATAATAACTAGTACATTTACTGCTTTTATCTCTTCATTCTTGGACATGTAATTAATCCCCAAAGCCGCGTAATAGCGTAGGATTTACATTCCCGCACTTTAAATTCCTGTACAATATTTAAACTGTTTAGATGCATGATAATAGGATTGTATGACAATATTAATAATCAATCTAACATCTAAGACTAAAATAATTGAATATAACAAACTTGCACATATACACCTCTAGGGTACGCCCACTTTTCTTGCCTTTCGGAAAGTAAAATAGTCATGTCCCTCGAAAGTAGGGACACTTTAGCAAAGACCCTTAAATCAAAAGATCATAGTCCCTCGATGACCCTACAGTGTTGCCTTTCGGTGAATGATCTAGTCCCTTAAACAAAATTTCTAAAGTGTCTCTATATGTTGCCTTTATAACTGTACGTCCCTTCGAATGTCCCTCAAACATCCAATGATAGGACTATCTACTCACTAATAGTAGGATAGCACTGTCTAAAGGATAGGAGGATAAGAATAAACCTTTTCGAGTATAAGTAGATAGTTCATAGATGCTTTCTCAAAAAACAAACTTTTACACTTACATAAAACATTTAAAAAACACTTTCAAAAAACGCTTTATCAACACTCTTGAGGACTGATACAATAGTTATCATAAAGCGAATCGCCGCACTAAGGCATTTTCAAAAAATACTTTTCAAAACACACAAAAGCACAAGGTATTATTCAAATAAGCTAAGCATCTAAGAGCCTGTAGATAACTACCGATGGAAAGGGTGCTAACACCTTCCCTTTTCATAATTTACCCCCCTTACTCAGAAAATTCTCGAAAAGGTATTTTTTTTGTTATTTTCACCCTTTCCTCTGTTGGATAAAAGAAAAGTCGGTGGAGACTCTTGCTTACCGCAACATTTGTGAATACAAACGCAAAACTAGTATAACAGTCGGTTCTGCCACCGTATCACATTATGCATGAAATGTTTTATCATTTCCAGGAATATCCTGCAATCCTTCATCAAGCATCAATAAGCAATAGGATAAAAAACAAGACAAAGCAACTAAAGGAAAAACATCTGAATAGAAATTGATTATATCATAAAGTCAAACAAGCATCATGTGATACGGCAGAAGAACCGACTGTTTGAAATGTTGGTTTGCATTTTGCGTTTTTCGTTTGCAAAATGTCGCGGTAAGCAAGAGTCGCCGTCGGCTTTTATTTCATCCAACCGGAAAGGAAAAAAGTACAAAAAAAATCCTTTTTCGAGATATTCTGAGTACAGGGGGTAGATTATAGAAAGGGAAGGTGTTAGAACCCTTTCTATCCATGGTTTTCCATGGGCTCTTAGGAACTTGATCATTTTTAAATTGCTTGTGTGTGTGCTTTGTTTTTTTTTTGAAAAGTTTGACTTCGTGATAACCCTTGTATCAGTCCTCAAAGGTGTGACGAAGTTGTTTTGAAAGTTTATTTGAAAAGTGTAAGTGTGAAAAGTTTTGATTTGAGCAAGTCCCTACTAGCATCTACCTACTCGAAAAAAGATTGTTTCTATTCTTGTTTCCCTTAGACAGCGCTATCCTACTATTGAGAAATAGGTAGCACCGTCATTGGAATTTGTAAGGGTCAATTCGAAAGGGACGTACGATCGCTAAAGCAATGTTAGGACACCTTAGTAGTAACCCTAGAGTCTTAAGATCTTTCTCGAGGCAACATTTCTGAGGCAACATTCGAATGGGACGTTTGATCTTTTTTAGACAGGAGGGCAACCACTAAGACACACTATTCTTAACGATCGTTTACCGAAGGCAACCAAAGTGAGAGTATACCCTAAGAGTGATATGTGCGAGTGATTTATTTTCAGTTATTTATCTTTGCACGTTAGGATTTTCTAACCGTGTTAATTTGTCATGCATTCTTGCCATACAATCCTATTAGCATACATCTAAACAGTTAAATATTTGCAGGAACTAAAAATGAGAGAAAATAGATCTACGCTATTACAAGGCTTCGGGGAAGGGGATTAATTACATAGCCAAAAACCCGGGAATTTAAACAGTAAATAAAACCATAAATTAACTATTACAAACCATGAACAGTTACAACAATATTGTAAAAATAATAAACACGCGTGCGATGAATCGAATACGAGACAACTAGGGTTTTGCCCCTTGCCTAAACCTAATTGCGATTGATTAAAAAATTCTTGTTATGTTTTAAGAAAATAATGGAATTGTTAAATTAAAGGAAAATTCTAATTCTAATTAATTTTAAACTAAGAAAATAAATTAATTCATCTAAAAGCCTTATTTTTGTATTTTTATTTATTTGAGAAAAAAGAGAAAAATAAAATTAAATCAAAAGTTTAACCTAATTTCTATTTGATTTTATTTTTGAAAACAAATTATAATTTTCCTAATTTAAACTAAATTAAATTAATTTTGATAAAATAAAAAATAATCCTAATTTTTGATGAATTATTGATTTTATGGTTTTTGTGAAAAAATGATTAATTTATGAATTAAAGAAAATAAAAATAAATATTGAAAGATTTAAATAAATTAAAAAAGAAAAAAGAAGGAATAATGGGCCTGTATTAGCAATTATGGGGGGGGTGCTGTTTGAGATACTGAGCCCAAAAGATCCAGGCCCGTTTTACTTTGCCTGATCCAATGTGGCTGTTGACTGGAGGAGTATGGTGGTCCTCCAAGAGTGGCACGTTGATCTGGGTCAGAGATGCGTTTGATGGCCATATGTTGAGGGTACATGGTGGACGCTGGAGGCTGTAGTGTACTTGAATTCCTGAAACAAAATAGCATGAACAAAGTTTGGGACCTGGGGATCGAACCCAGGTCCTTATGCATAATTCCACCCCCACGCTACCATTTGTGCTACGCGTTTCTGTTGTACATATAATAATAATAATACACAATATATCAAACACGATGGTTAGAAGAAAAAAACGCGCGTAATTTCAAAACAGCCAATGGTGGCGCACGTTGCCTTCTTCTTCCTTGTCTGTCGTGTTAGGCTGTAAACTTATACCTACAGGCGTGGCTCCATGGCTAAAGATCTGTAAATTTCAATAATCAAGAAAACGCATGCTAAATAAATTCTAATTACATGGTTCCATTTGTCTTGAACCCACGAACACCATGGTATTACTTTCTTGGACCAATTTTACTGATACAGAGAAACCCCAAAACATAAGAGCAAACCCTATCAATGGAATCTCTTGATTCCTGTACTAAAAACACAATTAAACACTACCAAAATCTTGCAAATTCAATAATAAACAAGGATATATGCACAAAACATGCTAATGATGCGTGAACCAATGAAAATAAAATCAAAGTTTTAGGACAAAATCGTGACTTATGTACCTATGATTCCAGGCGTGAGAAAGATTGAAATTGGTTGGGATATGTTCCTGGTGTGATACGGTGGGAGAACTAACTTTGTTGTTTTATGTTTCGATCGAATTTGTGCGGAAAGCAAGAGTCCCCACCGACTTTTATTTTATCCAAAAGGAAAGGTAAAAAAGCACAGGAAAGACCTTTCGAGATTATTTCTCGGGTTCGGGGGGTAGATTATGAAAAGGAAAGGTATTAGAACCATTTTCATCCATGGTTTTCCATGGACTCTTAGTTACTCGTGTAGATCACTTGCTTTTATTTGACAGTGTGCTTGTGGTTTGGGCTTTGAAAGTGTTTTGAAAAAATCTCTTTGTAATGGTTCTCGTTTCTATAAGAACGCGTACAAAGTTTTGTTTCGAAAAGTGGTTCAAAGATGTGTTTATGGAACGTGTTTTCAAAAAATGTTTTGAAAAGATGTTTTGCAATGGTTCTCGTCTCTATAAGAACGTATACAAAATGTTTTGTCTTTTGAAAATGTTTTGAAATGAGAGTGTAGGTGTAAAAATGTTTTTATCACGAGCAAGCGAGTAACTAGGAGCGAATCTACCTACTCGAAAGGTTTTCATATTCGAGGGACATGACTGTTTTTTCGATAGGCAACGAAAGGGGATTACCCTAAGGGTGCGCGTGTGAAGAGTGTGTTTGATTCCATGCATTTTAATCTTGATTAAGGTTGTTTATTTTGTTGTTTTCATGTCTTGCCATACATCCTATTTACTAGCAATATATGAAAAGTAAACAAAATTCAAAAAAAAATAAAGTCTAAGCTATTACATCGCTTTAGGGGGATGGGGGTACATATTTATGAATGAGGGTTGCAAGTAAAATTAAATCCTAAATTATTATTACAACCATATGGAAATGGACTAGAATATGTAAGAAACGAAATTGGTTATTTATTTAAGAAAAGAAAAAAAAGTTTGTTTAAGAAAATGTTTTTGGTCTTTTGTTTTAAGAAATAAAATGAAACATGAAAAAATGTTTTTGGTGTTTGTTGATTAATGAAATAGAAAGTGATAGCAAAAATAGTGAGAAAAGGTAAAAACAGAATCAGCGTGTTGCTGATTAAGGGAGGTCCAAAGTTCTGACCCTTGAGCACTGCAAAACAAAATTCCTATTAGTAAAAAAAACATAAGCAGAGTCAGAAGTTCTGAGTCCACCAGGAGCACATTAACTTTCAGAAGTTCTGATACCACCTGCAACAGAATAGCTTTCAAACATTTTGAGACCATCAGCAACAAAGTAGATTTCAGATGTTCTGATATCACTGGAAGAACTTGGTCCCTCTCTTCATGGAAGTCAGAACATCTGCATTTTTGGTCATTTCTCCACAAAACAGAAGATATACATATGAAAAATATAGCAGGTTTCATAACATTTCAGAAACAAGAAATATCAGAATCATAAATCAGAGACAAGTGTGAATCTGCTAGTCCTAATTCTGAGTCCTAATCTCCTTCAGAAGTTCTGAAACTGATTTAATCCATACTTAGGCAAGCCAACAAGTGAAGTCTCAGAATATGTATAACATTAGAAACATGATATTTACATTATATTTTTGGACATGCAAATCTGATAATGTTTAAGCAACGTGATAAGAGTTAGCAGAAGCTTACCTTGCAGCTGGAAAAGATTCTGTAGACTGGGGGTTAGTCCTGGGTTCTGGTGATGTTCTGAGTGACTTCTCCATGTATTCAACAGGATGGAGGTTTTCAACTTCTGGAACAGCTGAGGGGTGATACTCTGACCCTTTTTTTTTTGGTGGAGGTGAATGGAGAGTGTAATTTAGTATGAATACAGTAGTTGAAATAGCTTCAAGTATATGAATCAACAACCGTGGGGATGGTTTTAGTCAAGGAACAATGGAGTTTTGATGCTAGAATCAAGTGTTAAGGTTTTGGTATTTTGGTGTTTACAACTTTTTTGGATTCTTGGAATTTTGTAAAGATTCAAGGCCTTTTTTATCTTTTGGTGATTCTCTCTTTCCAAAAACCAACCTCTTCAACGTGTGATGGAACAAGCTACTTATAGATGGATTTTGCTGTGGTTTTGGGGGGGGGGGGAACAAATGAGTTTTTAAACATTTTTGGCATACTGCCCCTTTGTTTTTAAATCACAGTTTTTGTGGGCTAATTTGGTGTAAGAAAAACGCAGGCGTGGACTGGATCAGCAGCACCTTGGAGTGTTGTGGCAGCTGGTTACAGGATTGTGCCATAGCAGGGCAGCAGGTTAACGTTTAGGGTTTGGTGATGTTCTGATTGCAGAAAATTAGAAACGTAACCTCCAAACGCTAAAAGGGCATCTTCTGACCAGAGCGTTAAACATAGCCTCTATATGCTGAAGAATCATGTTCTGACTGAAGCATTATGTTCTGACCGAAGAGCATCGCTTCTGCATGTTCTGATTGAAGTGTCACGTTCTGAACCATGTTTGCAACTTCTGACTGCACTTGCATAAAGGTTGGCTCAGAAGTTCTGAAGTGTCATATTCTTTAGACACTTAGAAAATTTTCTAATTGCTTGGAAATTTTGATTTTTCAAAGTAACTTCTGACTTTTGATTTTTCATGAACCAATTTCATGCCTTAATGAAATATGATTCTTGGAACTTGATTTTTTTGATTCAAAAGTCATAGTTTGACTCCTTTGGTGTGTAAATGACCATTTTTCCCTTGTGAACGATTCTCTTGGAAAATTTGCAATTTCAGATTTGCAACTGGATTGAGACCAACTTGAGGGTCCAGGTTGATCCTTTGAGAAATGAGAGGGCAAATTTTGGGGTACAACAGCTGCCCCTGTTCAATCTTCTTAAACTTGAAAAGTGAGATCGACGTGTTTGCCGTTCGTGGCTTTAAAGTAGAAGATGATTGAACACTAGAGTGTCCAGAAATTTGCACTTGATGATGTGCTGGTTGATTGTGTAGGGAATGGGCTTAAAGATGCCATCTAGAGAAATGATGGAGAGTTGTCAGATATGGGCTTATAGATACCATCCAAAGGTGAATGTTGACAGAAAGTCTGGACTTGATCTTAACAGAAAATGAATCAGAATAAACCGTTGAGAGATTTATCTGAACCAACAAGAATTTGGAAACGAATCAGAATAAATAGTTGAGAGATTTATCTGAACCAGTAAGAATCTTGAAACGAATCAGAATAAACTGTTGAGAGATTTATCTGAGCCAATAAGAATCTGGAAACAAATCAGAATAAACCGTTGAGAGATTTATCTGAACTAGTAAGAATCTGGAAACGAATCAGAATAAACCGTTGAGAGATTTATCTGAGCCAATAATAATCTGGAAACGAATCAGAATAAACCATTGAGAGATTTATCTGAACCAGTAAGAATCTAGAAATAAATCAGAATAAACCGTTGAGAGATTTATCTGAACCAGTAAGAATCTGAAAATGAATCAGAATAAACCGTTGAGAGAATTATCTGAACCAGTAAGAATCTGGAAACGAATCAGAATAAACTGTTGATAGATTTATCTGAACCAGTAAGAATCTGGAAATGAATCAGAATAAACTGTTGAGAGATTTATCTGAACCAGTAAGAATCTGGAAATGAATAAGAATAAACTGTTGAGAGATTTATCTGAACCAGTAAGAATCTGGAAACGAATCAGAATAAACCATTGAGAGATTTATCTGAACTGGTAAAAATCTGGAAACGAATCATAATAAACCGTTGAGAGATTTATCTAAACCAGTAAGAATCTGGAAACGAATCAGAATAAACCGTTGAGAGATTTATCTGAACCAATAAGAATCTGGAAACGAATCAGAATAAACCGTTGAGAGATTTATCTGAACCAGTAAGAATCTAGAAACGAATCAGAATAAATCGTTGAGAGATTTATCTGAACCAGTAAGAATCTGGAAACAAATCAGAATAAACTGTTGAGAGATTTATCTGAACCAATAAGAATCTGGAAACGAATCAGAATAAACCGTTGAGAGATGTATCTGAACCAGTAAGAATCTGGAAACGAATCAGAATAAACCGTTGAGAGATTTATCTGAACCAGTAAGAATCTGGAAACGAATCAGAATAAACCGTTGAGAGATTTATCTGAGCCAATAAGAATCTAGAAACGAATCAGAATAAACCGTTGAGAGATTTATCTGAACCAGTAAGAATCTGGAAACAAATCAGAATAAACCGTTGAGAGATTTATCTGAACCAATAAGAATCTGGAAATGAATAAGAATAAACTGTTGAGAGATTTATCTGAACCAATAAGAATCTGGAAACGAATCAGAATAAACCGTTGAGAGATTTATCTGAACCAGTAAGAATATGGAAACGAATCAGAATAAACTGTTGAGAGATTTATCTGAACTAGTAAGAATCTGGAAACGAATCAGAATAAACCGTTGAGAGATTTATCTGAACCTGTAAGAATCTGGAAACAAATCAGAATAAACCGTTGAGAGATTTATCTAAACCAGTAATAATCTGGAAACGAATCAGAATAAACCATTGAGAGATTTATCTGAACCAGTAAGAATCTGGAAAAGAATCAGATAAACCGTTGAGAGATTTATCTGAACCAGTAAGAATCTGGAAACGAATCAGAATAAACCGTTGAGAGATTTATCTGAACCAGTAAGAATCTGGAAATGAATCAGAATAAACCCTTGAGAGATTTATCTGAACCAGTAAGAATCTGGAAATGATTCAGAATATATCAGTGAGAGATTTATCTGAACCAGTAGAAGTTTGAAGGAAATATTTGATATGTAGATGGTCGACCAGTATTTTCTTGTTGAAAATCTTGTTCTGTTGGAAATTTGTTGGTGATGATTTCCGTTCAAATGACTCTTTCCTGCAAAAGGTGAAGAATTAATTATATGCAATGCTATGACGTATGCGATGCATGGGATGATATTTGCCTCTCAAAATAAATGAGATTGCACTGTATGTACTTGAGTTGTCAATGTTATGACGTATGGATGCAAATGTATGGAATTAAAGATTATTTGTGTCGTAGCGTTGCTGGAAGCGGGGAAAATAAATCCCTTTTGAAGCATTGATGGGTGAGTTTCCAAGTATAAACTCTGTTGCAGAAGGGAAAAGCCAGACATTGTTTGTAGTCTTCGTGATATCCTGTTGGGGAAATCTGAGAAGTTGGGCAACTCACTGAGGACATTTTGGACCGGTGGTTTGAAATTTTATTCTATCCGGAAAATGAGAAAACTTGATACCAACAGGCTGCATACTGGGGATATGTTAGCGATTCTGTAGTAGGATGTATTCGCTTCCGCTCCTGCTGGAGAAAGTACCTGCGGGGATTTTATGGAATGGCCTATAGATATTATCCTATTTCTTAAAGTCATTAGTAATTGTCTTTCCGTTTTTGTTTATTTGTAACAGTAATCACGTTCAAATGCATATGCTCAAAAATAAATCATTGGACGTTTTTGTAAACAAGACACAGAAACAAAGAAAACAAATGGTTTTGCACTTCCAAAGGGATATCTTTGTATTAACTTGAATAAGTATTTTTGTACAATGAGACGAGCATTCTAACGAGAGAATGTCGTCGTAAAAAATGAAAATTGATACAGAGAAAAGATAGATATGTGAAATAATCTCATGGGGTTCCCATTCTGATATAGTCTTCATGTCTCTGAATATCTTATTTGCTTGTCGCCTCGGCGAAGTCGATTGGATTGATTTAGAGCCAATTGAGTTGATTGGTCGATGCTGAAGATTGTTTGCAAGATGATCCAACGGGACATAGTCATACGCTTTAATCCCTAACTTTTGTCTGGACCACCCTCTCGGGTTTTTAGTCCACCGGGATACCCTTTTTTGCCCAAGCCGCCCTTTCGGGTTTTCGACTTGCCGGGTGTACAAAGTTTTTTATTTTCATCCCTTATTTTTGCCCGAACCCTTTTGGTTCGCCGGGAAGCCCTTATTTTTGCCTAGGCAATTCAACCTAGTGGGTCTTTGATCATGCGTAGTATCTTTTAACTATGTCAGTATTTACAGGGTGTGGGAGGTCGTCGCCATCCATAGTAGTCAAGATCATTGCTCCACCAGATAAAATGCTTTTGATTACAAAAGGCCCTTCATATGCAGGGGTCCATTTTCCCCTAGGATCACCTTGTGGAAAAATGATACGCTTGATTACAAAGTCACCGACCCGATATACCTGACGTTTGACCTTTTTATTAAAAGCTTTGATCATGCATTTTTTATACATCTGACCATGACAGATAACTGTAAGCCTCTTCTCATCAATCAAGTTTAGTTGGTCAAACTGAGTATGAATCCAATCTTCTTCATTCAAACCAGCATCCTTCATGATTCTTAGAGAGGGGATCTGGACATCAATAGGCAAGACAGCTTCCATGCCGTATACGAGAGAATAAGGTGTTGCCACAGTTGATGTGCGAGCTGTGGTATGATACCCATGGAGAGCGAACGGTAGCATCTCATGCCAGTCTTTGTATGTGACTGTGATTTTCTGTATAATCTTTTTAATGTTTTTGTTAGCAACTTCTACAACACCATTCATCTTTGGCCGATAAGGGGAAGAATTGTGATGCTGAATCTTGAATTTCTCGCACAACGCGGTGATCATAGTGTTTTTTAGATTCGTACCATTATTAGTGAGGATTCTCTCTAGGATACCGTACCGACAGATGAGATTCTGTTTGATGAACCAAGCGACCACATTCTTAGTAACGGAAGCAAAAGAAGCTGCCTTAACCCACTTTGTAAAATAATCGATGGCCACTAAGAAGAAGCGGTGTCCATTGGAGGCCGTTGGCTTGATTTCCTCAATCATATTGATTCCCCACATAGCAAAGGGCCAAGGAGCCGTCAAGACATTCAGAGGAACCGGAGGTACGTGCACCTTGTCAGCATAAATTTGACACTTATGACAAGTCCGAGAGTATTGGTAGCAATTTGCCTCCATGGTAGACCAATAATAGCCTGCCCGTAGGATTTTCTTTACCATTGTATGCCCACTGGAGTGGGTACCAAAAGTGCCTTCGTGCAATTCGACCATGATCCTTTCAGCCTCAGCCTTGTCTACGCACCGAAGCAATATAGAGTCATGACTGCGTTTGTACAAAATGTCGTTACTAAGGAAGAATTTAGCCGAGAACCTTCTTAGGAACTTCTTGCCATTCACCGAAGCTCCTTCGGGGTATTCCTGAGACTCGAGATACCTTTTAACTTCATGGAACCAAGGTTGATTCACTACTTCTTCAGTACCGATCTCGTGACATAAGGTTGGTTCATCCATCCGCTCAATGGTGATCTGAGGAGCCTCGTTATCCCAATTAAGTTTAAACATAGATGACATTGTAGCTAATGGGTCTGCTAGCTGATTTTCTTCTCGCGGGAAATGCTCGAAGGTAATCTTCTCGAAATGGGGCAACAATGTCAACACATGTTCTTTATAAGGGATAAGGTTGGGGTGTTTGGTGTCCCATTCTCCTTTGACCTGACTAATGACCAAAGTTGAATCTCCAAATACATCCAAGTATTTGATCCCCAAGTCTATAGCAGCTTTGAGACTGAAGATGCATGCTTCGTATTCTGCCATGTTGTTTGTACAGTTGAAGCAAAGTCTGGCAGTGAAGGGATTATGACATCCTTCTAGAGATATGAGTACAGCACTGATACCATTGCCAAGTGCGTTGGATGCCCCATCAAAGAACAGGGTCCATCAGGATCCTTATTCAGGTCCGCAATATGGCCTGATTTCCTCACAATTGTCTAACGTCATGATGTCTTTGTCCGAGAATTCAAACTTCATGGGCTGATAGTCTTCTACAGCTTGGAGAGCAAGATGATCAGCCAATACACTGCCCTTTATAGATTTCTGGGTAGTATACTGTATGTCAAATTCTGTCAGGATCATCTGCCATCTCGCTATTCTCCCAGAAAGAGCGGGCTTCGCAAAGATGTACTTTATCGGATCCATTTTAGATATTGTGATACGGTGGGAGAACAGACTTGAGGTTTTGCGTTTCTTTTCGCAAATGTTTCGGTTGAGCAAGAGTCGCCACCGACTTTTTATTTTATCCTAAGGAAAGGTTAAAAAGCACAGTAAAAACCTTTGAGATGTTTTCTTGGGTTCGGGGAGTAGATTATAGAAAGGGAAGGTATTAGCACCCTTTCTATCCATGGTTATTCATGGGCTCTTAGTTACTTGCTTAGATCAACTTGCCTTGATTTTCAATTGTTTGAAATGGTGCTTTCAATTGTTTGAAATGGTGCTTTGTGTGTGGGTTTGAAAATGTTTTTGAAAAGAGGCCAATGTGGTGGCATCCTTTGTAATGATCCATGTTGGGATGTATACAAAAGTGTATGTCTTTTGAAAAAAAGTTTTCAATGTTTTTGAAAGTTGTTTTGAAAGTGTTGTGGAAGGTGATTTTGAAAAGATAGGCAAGTGTTTTTATTTTTGCAAGTTTGGCAAGCAACCAAGAGTTGTTTACTCCTAATTTTACTCAAAGATCTTTGCTATGTTTTTAACCCTTTTAACAATTTTGTTCCACCATTGTATTTGGTGGACAATCTTGTGTTAGGATGTGAACGGGATGGGCGCGGGTCATCGTTTAGACCATGATTGCAATGGTGCCAAGTATCTTTGGGCAATTTTTCCTTTAAGGGACTTGATCATTTTTAGGCAACTTTTGAAAGCGTCATCGAGGGACTATGATCATTTGATTGTTTTGTTTTTGCCAAAGATACCTAACATGCAACATGGCCTATTATTGAAGGCAACAAGTGGAATACCCTAGGGGTGCAAGTGTGATTAGTGTTGTCCATTTTCATGCTTGTTTATCTTGAATTTAGGTCAAACTATTTGTTGGTTGATTTTGGCATACAAGACCCTAAGTCTAACATGGCATAATTGGAAAGCTTTTAAATGCGAAAAATAAAGGGTCCTAAGTTATTACAACACAAATATGGGATGGAGGTACAAATGTTCAAATGGAGATATTTAGCAAGAAATTAAAACTAAACTATTACATCCAAATTGAATTATACAAATTATTTAATTGCACAATAATTTAAATAAAATAAAATAAATATTGCAAGATGCAAAAATGATTTTCATATGTATGTAAAAAAGTATTTTCCATGTGTCAAATAAACAAAAATAAAATGAATTAATTTTTGGTATTTTTAGGTGTTTATGGCAAAACCCTAATTTTGCTAAATAAAACGTATTTATTATATAATATATGCAATATTTATTAATTATGTACAAAAATAAATAAAAAGAAAGTATATTGCAAAAAAATGATTTTTAAGTTAAATATTAATAAAAATAAAATGTATTATTTTTTATGTTTTTTTTTTACCTAAATATACTAAGAAATATATAAGTATGTATATTATTTATTAAATATATTAAATATGTGCATAAATTAAGTATTTAATATTTACAAAAAAAGGTATATTTTTATAAAATGCTTTCAAAAAGATAAAATAAAATGAAATCAGAAAATAAATATATTTGTATTATTTTTAGTTATTTTAAATAAAAGTATATTTATGTTTATTTATGTACAAAACTAAATAAAGCCAAATAAATATCAAATAAAATGCAAAAAATGTGGGAAAAATAATTTTAATATTTTTTCATGCTTAAATAAAAATATGGAAACAAAATCAAAAGGAAAAAATAAAAAATGACAAGTATATCTCAAAATGGGCCAGGGGGGTGCATGTGAAAAATGAAAGTGCAAAAAGGAAAAATATCTCAGGCCCAGCCCATGAGAGGTTGTCTTCAACCTCCAGACAAAAAATGTCAAAAACGCGCGCCCTTCCCTCCTGGTTCAAACATCCTGATTCCTGGACTTTTAGCACAAACTTACAACATGAAAAATGTCAAGCATCAAGCCACGATTCCATACATACCAAGAACTTGATCTAACTCTCAGAAATGAGAGAGAATTTCTCCATCCCTAATTCTTAACCTAAGTTTTTGTCAATGTTCAAGTCTTAAATTCTCTCAGCATATGCAATATAAATGGAAAGTGAGGATATGTATAGCTTCAGGGCCATGAGTAGTGCATTTTTCATTCATAAACTTAAAGCTAACTCTTCCTAGATTGAGAGATAGAAGTCCATAAACTTACCTGTTCAGCTTGGATCGTGTCTGGCAATGGAGGCACTTTCAAGGCAAGGTGAGGATTGGTACATCTTGCTTGAAGTCCAGGGATGCTATTCCAACCTTTAGCTTGCTTTGAAACCAAGTGAATCAAGCTATGGCAATCAACCTGCAAAACAGAAAAAGTGAAAATGGTGAAGTTGGTTAGAGGTATTACAGGTCGTGTCCAATGCTTGGGATAGCTTGTATATGTGGTATGGAGTGTGTATGAACTGGTTTTAGCAAAAATGCACGAGTGGATTGAGTTATGGAAGTCCAACTGCAGAGGTGACTCTGTTTTCTGCAGTAGGATGGTGTTTTGAGGTTTAGGGAGGTTTGGAGGGTAGTTAGCTCGTGCCTTAGCTCAGGTTTTATGTTTGGAAGGTGTACAACAAGTTTGTCTAAGCTTCTCTTGGCAGAAATGAGAGTTGTTGTGTTATGCAAAGTTTTCTTCTAACTTAAGCAAGAAATGGAAAGTTGGTTTACAAGCTTCTCTAGGCCTCCTCAAGTATGTTGTACACTTGAGTCTTGATCAGTGGGATATGTTCCTGAACTTGTGCCAAAAGGATTTGCATTGTACTTCAAAGATTGCAATTTTGACATAAAGTTCAACTTTTCAAAAATGGATATATTGCTTTTTCTAATTAAGGACTAATCCTTCATGTAATGACCAAACTCAAAGAATAACATCTTGGCACAATGGATTAGCATTTAATTTTGGAGTGTAAATGAGATTAGAGGCCTGTAATGTAGCTTAGAGCATGTTGAGTTCAAAAATGCAAAGTTATGGACATGGAAATGGCTCATGAACAAAGTGAGTTTTTCCTATATTGCCAAATTCGATTCTCCCTAACCACAAGGTTGTTTGATGAGTTCTTAGACATTTTGGAAAGCTTGGAATGTGTAATACAATCCATCTTTGTAATGCAATTTGAAATTCCAAGTGGAAGCATGTGAAAAGTGGCCATGAAGTTAGGCAAAAATCCTGCCTAGAATAGGTCAAAAATTTTCTAAGTTAAGAAATGTTTTGCACCCTTATTCCAAAAATCATAACTTGAGCTACAAGCTTCTTTTGAGGAAAATTTGTGAATAAAAGTTGTAGATTTTTCAATGGACTACAACTTTCATGTTTTGAGTTTTCCTTGAATCCAAATGCATCTTGATGAAAAAATGGGACAAAGTTAGGAAAAAATTAGGGATTTTCATAACTTAGAAAAATTCTAAGTTATGAAAATTCTTCATTTTAAACCCTAATTTGCAATTTTGATTTCTTGATGAACAAGTTTCATAATTTGGCATGTTTTGATGAAAAATGAATCTTGACACTTGATTTTGACCAAAAAGTCAAAGTTTGACTTTTCAGTATACAGTCAAAAATTGATCAATTGACTGGAAAATTCATCTGTCAATCTTGTGCATTTGGGATCTTTTGAACTTTTTGAACATGTCAAGACAATGCCATTGGGTCCTTGAGTCCATATGTGAGCTTGGTTTGCCATTGTCTAGGTCAAACAGTCAAAAATTGCCTTTGTGCAGTCAAAACCCTAAAAATGACCATTTTGCCCTTTTGGTGATTTGATCAAATTTCTTGTGGAATTGTGATCCAAACTTGACCAAATGGTTTATATGAGTTCAATATGTTGATGTGGGTCAAAAATCATGAGGTCTGATTGTCAATTGACCACAGTTGACTTTTTCCCCAATACAGCTGATTTCTAGGTCAACTGTCCAATTGACTGGGCAAAACTTGGAATCAAGGCTTGAAATTTGGTATGGATAAACTTGGGAGTCCAATATGAAGCATGAAAGTCATCTTAGGAATTTTAAGTCAAAACATCTTTGTGCAAACACAAACCCTAATTTGGGTCAACAGTGCAAGGAAAGGTCTTGAGCAGAGGAAACCCTAACTGGATCTTGAGCTCCAAGGGTCTTGTGATGAGAGAATGTTGAGGAAATGGGAGGGCAAATTTTGGGGTACAACAGATATCAACAAAGTAGTGTGGGTCAGCATATACTGTCTCAGCCGGCGAGCAGCCCATGCCAGATCGCAGCAAGTTTTCTCGAGCAGTGAATATCTTATTTCACAGTCGGTAAAATTTTTGCTCAGGTAATAAATAGCATGCTCTTTTCGGCCAAACTCGTCATGCTGCCCCAGCACACACCCCATTGAGTTTTCTAAAACAGTTAGATATAAGATCAATGGCCTTCCCTCGACAGGTGGCAATAACACATGAGGTTCTTGCAGGTATTCTTTGATTTTGTCAAAAGCAACTTGGCATTCTTCGTTCCATCTGACTACTTGATCTTTCTTCAAGAGTTTGAAGATTGGCTCACAAGTAGATGTCAGGTGAGAAATAAACCTGGCTATGTAATTTAGACGTCCCAAGAATCCTCTGACTTCTTTCTCAGTACGAGGAGACGGCATTTCTTGTATCGCTTTAACCTTGGAAGGATCAACTTCGATACCCTTGTCGTTGACGACAAAGCCTAAGAGTTTACCAGACCGTACTCCGAATGTGCACTTGTTTGGATTCAATCTCAACTTGTACTTATTTAGCCTTTAAAACAGCTTCTGTAAGTGATCAAGGTGCTCTTCTTTCGTCTACGATCTGGCTATCATATCGTCTATGTAGACATCTATCTCATGATGTATCATGTCATGAAATAAAGCTACCATGGCGTGTTGATAAGTTAACCCAGCATTCTTCAGTCCGAATGGCATGACCTTATAGCAGAAAGTGCCCCACTGTGTAACAAAGGTTGTTTTCTCCATATCCTCAGGTGCCATTTTAATTTGGTTGTAGCCCGAGAAACCGTCCATGAAGGAAAACACTTTGTGTTATGCCCTATTGTCAACTAGAATGTCGATGTGGGGGAGTGGGAAATCATCTTTGGGGCTTGCCCTGTTTAAATCTCTGAAATTCACACACATTCGTACTTTACCGTCTTTCTTGGGTACAGGGACAACATTGGTCACCCATTGGGGATAAGAGGTGACAGCCAAAAATCTGGCATTGAATTGCTTCATAACTTCTGCTTTGATCTTTTCAGACATATCGGGCCTCATACAACGAACCTTTTGCTTTACGGGGGGACAGTCTTCCTTTGTAGGCAAACGATGTACCACAATATCTGCATCTAGTCCCGGCATGTCTTCGTACGGCCAGGAAAAGATCTCAACATAATCGTGCAATAACTGAATCAGACGCTCCTTGACACCGGGTTCCAGATTGGCACCCACTTTGACCTCTTTCTAATCTTTCTCAGTTCCCAAGTTAACTGTTTCGACCGGCTCTTCGTGTGGCTGAATTGTCCTTTCTTTCTGTTGTAACAATCTGGCCAACTCCCCTGGCACTTCATAATCTTCCTCACCTTCGTCGTCGGCTTGGTAGATCGTACTTTCAAAGTCACAATTGTCCATAACAGAACTGTTACCCATGGGATCCTGAGTGGATGTAGATATGCATTTTTAATATGTGAGTGTGTGTAACAGCATAGCTACCTTTGAAAGAAATAAAATGTAAGAAAGATGAAGAAAACAAAATTTGATGCAAAAACGTCCATGATTCATTAATGACATATGAGAATGAACTGACAACCCTCACAAATGGACCGTTGTGCCTCGGCTAAGACACAAGGTTTTAGAAAGTCTGAATTGTTTAAATATTACAAGCCTGAAAATATTAAAAGACAATTACTCTTGAATAAAATTAATAGGAATGAAATCTTTGGTCTCCCAATTGTTGAGCCCTCCGCCGATGGTTGGAAAAATCCATTCGTCCATGTCACAGCTGCTATCATTGTCTTCTATTGCATTGACTCCTTGATTGCTGATACACAGAGGTGGTCCCCCAACGTGAGAACGTCGAACAGCTTTCTGAGCCTCTGAAGTGAACCCCAACCCAAATTTGTCGGACTTGTAAGGAATATCCAGAAGTTGACCCTAGATAGTACATACTCCCTCTTCAACTACTGCTCGAGCATCTTTTAATGAGGCCATCTTTATTGGAGGTCTGGTAATCTTCGGGACTTTTGGAGTAGACTTGGTTGTCGCGACCGTTGCTGGAACCTCCTCAAAGTTCTGACAGGGAGTCTCTATGAATTCACCATCCATTTCAACATATCTGAAAGAGTTCAAATGGCTAACCATGTATTCCTCTTCTCTGTGAACTGTGACAATCTTCCCCCTGATCGGGTATTTTAGCATTTGGTGTAGGGTGGAAGTGACGGCACCAATACCATGGATCCAGGGTCGACCCAACAGACAAGAGTACAAAGGGCGGATGTCCATCACATAGAAAATTGAGTCAAAAGTCTTAGTCCCAATTTTTATGTGGATACTAACTTCTCCGTGCACTGTCCTTTTGGAGCCATCAAAGGCCCTTACTATGATGTTGCTAGGTTTCAAGATGAGCCTCTTGCAATCCAGTCGGTCGAGAGCATTTTTGGGCAAGACATTCAATGATGAACCCGTATCCACCAAAACATGGGCAAGTGTGGTGCCCCTGTATTCAATGGAAATATGTAAGGCATCATTGTGCTTCCTTCCCTTAGAGGTTAAATCAGCATCAGAAAAGCCCAATCAGTTATCAGCAGTTAGACTGGCCACACAATTTTCAAATTGGTTGATGGAGGTCTCTTGGGGTACGTGAGCAGTCTTGAGAAACTTTACCAAGGCTTTGGAGTGAGTTTCAGAACACAAAAGTAAGGACAACAATGATATCTTCGAGGGGGTCTGCCCCAATTGTTCTACAATGTTGTAGTCACTTTTCTTAATTATCTTCAGGATTTCTTCTATTTCTTTTCTAGAAGCTTCAAGGATGACCTCGGGATGTTCTCTTGCTTTGGCAGGCTCAACCAAAGCCTCTTTGCCCCTTGTATCGGCAATAGGGATAACAATAGGAGTATCACTGGGGGTGTCGGTAGGAGTGGCAGTAGTAATGATCACAGGAATAACAACGGTCTCTGGAGATATCTCAGGTGAGAAGACTCTTCCAGTTCTTGTTATTTTGCTGGTTCCAGTGATGTTACTGATATTGGGATCAATATCTCTCGCAACTTCATTCTTTATGGCCAACTGATCTTGTTTGTAGCCATAGTAATAAACATCAGCCTCATAACTCCAGGGAACAACTTTATCCGAGGAGTCTGGTATTGGTCTTGCTACAGTGATGATTAAGGGTGCAGATCTGGGAGCGGATGTAATCCTGACGGGTCTTTTGGTGGAGACTCTGGGAGGATTGTCAGAAATGGTGATTATCGAAATATCTTGATAAGAGCTTTTGATAAGAGGTAGCTTTTCAAATAGGATTTCTTTGCTGGTCATCAGGCGCTGGAAGCCTATCTTTAGTAACAAACAACCGTTCCGTAGAGACTTGCATAAGTGGCAATTTTTATCGCAACCTGGGAACAGGCCGGCTTCTAGTAGATTTTGTTTAATGGTCAACAGAGGAGTAACTAAGTCATTCACAGAGGAAACAAAACGATCATCATCAATGGCGTTGATACCTTGGCCATGTTTGGGCATTGGTGCCGTTATCACATTAGGCGTTTCTGGGGGCTCAAACTCGATCTCTTTCGCATTGATAAGGTCCTGCACCTTATTCTTTAAGGCCCAACAGTCATTTGTATCGTGCCCCGGGCTTTCAGAATGATAGGCACATTGGGCGTTCGGGTTGTAGCGAGGAGAAGAAGTATTAGGATTCTTGGGGGCTTCCTTTAAATTTTCCAGATTGGTCTTGAGAAGGTGTGGCAAAACTTGAGACATAGTCATCTTAATCCGGGTAAATCATCTCATGGGCGCTTCTGGTTTGCGCTGATAATTTCGCTGCTGATTTGGCGCAGGGTTAGAAATCATAACAGCCCCTACCTCCGGACGATGTTCAGTTTTGTTTTGATTCCTATGATTATATGCAGCACTGACCTCCTTCTTTCCAACAAAGGGCTTCTTCACCATACTCGAGGATACATCTCTTTGAATTTTGCCGCTTTTTATGCCGGCCTCAACCCGCTCACTAGTCATAATTAATTCAGTGAACCCAGCTGAGGAACTCCCAATTAGGTGATTTAAAAATGGTCCCGACAAGGTGCCTAGGAACATATCCACTAATTCTTTGTCGGATAGAGGGAGCTGGACCCTGCCTGCGAGATCCCTCCATTTTTGAGCGTAGGTTTTGAAACCTTCACCCGTTCCCATAGACATGCTTTGTAACTGTGTCCTAGTCGGAGCCAAATCAGCATTATACTGATATTGTTTGTAGAAAGCGGCGGCCAACTCTTCCTAGTTTCGAACATTGGTCCCTTCCAATTGATAAAACCAATCCAACTGCGTCCCAAATAAACTCTCCTGGAAGAAATGCACCCACAGATTCTTGTCAGCCGTGTGGGGTTGAATCTTTCTGACATATGACCTCAGATGTAGTTTCGGGAAAGAGACACCATCGTACTTGGCGAAAGTTGGGACCTTGAATTTCTGTGGGATGACAACCCCAAGATGAGTCCTAATTCTTCAAAGTACAAACTGGGTACCCTCTTAATCTCCATGGCATTCAAACGATCCTCTAGCTGTTTGTATTTATCATCAGCATGAGGATATTGTTCCTCAGAGTAATCAAGCTCTTCCTCTCCTTTAGATACTGGGTCGTTGTTCACTTCCTAGGTCTCGGATTCTTGATTATCTCCTTCACCCGATGATGTTGCAAAGTCTAAAGTTCACCTGGTTTTTCCTTTAAACCTTCTTCCCATGATTACAACACCAGTTGGTTTCTTCGTTTTCTTTTTCTTCTCTTTGGCCAGCAGTGTCTTCAACTCTTCTTGTCCTTTTGTCAGAGCCATGAGCATTTGTTGAAACTGGGCATTCTGCACCTGAAGATCTTTCACAGTCTGTTCAACATCCATCTCACTGAAATAAACAGTAGAAGGATAAGGCGACCTGTTATGAGAAACCTGTATGATGTTATGATGAATAAAGATGCAATATGCAAATGATTTCAAGGAAATTTAGAGATTTAAATTTGTTCAAACCAAAAATAACACATGTCATATTAAATAAAACCAAGTTTGAATACATCATGCCTCTTTGGGCTTACAAGGAAAGAAACAAAATACAGCAAAACTCCTAAGACAAAAAGACCGAATGCATCCTCTTTGGAGCAATGTAGATATTCATATTTTTATCTTCATGGAGCAGTTTAGTGAGCTCCAGAACCTTCTTCTCACTGGCGTAGTACTGGGTTTCAAAGGTGTCTCGCTCTTCCTTTAACCGAACCCAAGCTTTCTGCAGGTCTTCGAGAGAAGTAGGCATGTCAGGATAAAGAACAGTGTATGGGACGTCTCCTTCAATAACAGGCTCAATGATGACAGGAAGGATGGAAGGGTAAGGCATCAAGAGACTCTGGGCACGAGCCCGTACCCACTTAAGGTAAGGCTCGAGAGGGATAGAGTTTTTATGTCCCAAAGTCCTACTGTCCACCTTGTTCACCATTCCCCAAGCACGGGTAAACCTTTGGCGGTAACCTTGGTCTTCTTTGTCGTAGTCGAACACCAAACCCTAGATGAGCATCTCATGAGGGTCGTCCCTTCGGGCATACCCAAACTGCCGAATAGCTAAGCACGGGTTGTAGGTGATACCTCCCCTAATACCTAGCATAGGTACATTAGGGAACTCCCCACAACGGCCAATGATAGAAATATCTTCCAAGGATCTCGAGCACCAACGGATATCAGAGTGGGTAAGAGACATCATCCTTTGAGACCAAGTCAATCTTTGTTCGTTTTTCAATGCTGACTGAGGCAGGTGTGAAGTGAACCACTTAGCGAGTAGGGGGATACAACACAAAAGGGTACCTCTTTTCTTCATGGTGCGGGTATGAAGGCAGTGTAAGATGTCTCCTAGTAAGGTAGGTATAGGATTGCGAGAGAGAAAGATTTGATGGCATTAACGTCTATGAATTGGTCCGAATTGGGAAACAGAATCAAACCATAAATGAGGAGAGCTAGAACGTCTTCAAAAGCTTGGAAATCCATCTCATCCCAGAATGATCGAGCTTTTTCCAATAGAAACTTAGCTAGAAAGCCTTTAACCCCACTTCTTGTTTCCCAATTGGCTATGACGTCGGCCCTCTTCACATGTAAAGCTTCGGCGATGACTTTAGGTTTTGGAATCCCTTCTAGACCGGTGAACGGTATCTGATTAAGCACGGGCACCCCTAAGATTAGAGAGAATTATTCTAGTGTAGGTACCAATTGATAGTCCGGGAAAGTGAAACAATGATGTACGGGATCAAAGAATTGGAATAGTACATACATCATCTCTTCTTGGAAGTTGTATGTATCCAAACTGAGGAGTCGACCATATTTATTGGTAAAAGAAGAATCCCCGGACACTCTTGAGGCTAGCTCTTGAAGTTGAGGATGTGCTTTCACAAAGCTGATTCAGATGGTGTTTCTTCAGAGAGAAATCATGTCCTACCAAACAAAAACAAAGATAAAATTCTAAATCCTTGAAATGGTTAGTGAGTATGCATATGATGTTAATGATGTTTATGATGTTTATGTACAAGTAAGTATATGCACACACAACAAACAAAACCCTATGTTTTAGGCTTGCATGAGTTTTGTAGGTAAGTACCCTCTTGAAGTCTAGTTGGCTCAACCTGTCTTAGAAATAATGATCGGGTTCTAAAGGATCTCAATATCACCGACCTTTCTTTTAGGCATTGTCTCAGCACAACAATCTTTTCTTGCGGTCGAGATATCCCAAAAGTCTAGCCTTAATGAGTGTAGTATCGAGTGTCAACCAATTTTCAACTTTACACCGAAACCGGCTACCTCACTACGTCCTAATGGCCAAGTTTGTTCAAATAAGGTTCTAAGGTCAATTAGTGCTTCATGACGCCACTCAGCGGCCCCGTATTCTCCTTGATTCACCATGAGGGATACCGGTACCCACAAATGTGTCACACTAACATAGCCATTGTTTCAACCATATCGGTCTACGTCGTACAGTCTCCACAATCTATTGCTATTTACCTAAAAAGGTGTCCCAAATCCGGGTGGAGGATCAAAGCAAGCCCAATACGAAGAACTAAATATAAAGCATACTGTGATCGGTGGGTATAGAACTTACTGTTTTTGGAATGCTGGTTCGCGTTTGCGTTTGGTTTTGCAAAATGTCGCGGTAAGCAAGAGTCACCACCGTCTTTTATTTTATCCAACAAGGAAAGGACAAAAGCACAGAAAAATTCCTTTTCGAGATGTTTCTCGGGTTCGGGAGGTAGATTATAGAAAGGGAAGGTTTTAGCACCCTTTCTATCCGTGGTTATCCACGGGCTCTTAGGTACTTGTTCATTGTGTTTTCAAAACTTTGCTTTTCTTTGTGATTGTGGGTTTGAAAAGAATTTTTATTTTGAAGAGAGTGTAGGTGCGAAAAGTTTTGTTTTTGTTTTAAAAGGAGCAAGTACTTAAGAACATCTACCTACTCAAAAGGGAATTAAACTGTGCAAATATCCTTTAGACAGTGCTATCCCACTATTGAGGAGTAGGTAGCACCGTCGTTGGAGTTTTCGAGTCAATTCGATTAAGGGACATGTGGTCACTAAAGCAATGTTAGGACGCCTTAGCGGTAACCCTAATGTCTTAGATCATTTTATCCGAGGCAACCGTTTTGAGGCAACTTATGATCTTTGGACAAGAGGGAGACCTCTAAAACTTCCTATACTCAATGACCACGTTCGAGGCAACCAAGTGAGGTGTACCCTAAGAGTGGCATGTGCGAGTGTATTATTTTTCAGTTAATTTTATCTTTGTACATGTCATGGGTGAGCTATGTAGATTTTAAGTTCATACATTTGATCTTGTCATGCATTCCCTATTTATCAAACATCTAACACTTAATAGTTGCGGAATTTAAATTGCGGAAATTAAATCTAAACTATTACAAGGCGTCGGGTATTTACATCGCCAAAAACAACCCTTGAAATTAAAATGCGGAAAGTAAAATAAAGCGATAAATAATTAAAGTCCTAATTAAAAGCTATTACATTCCGGGAAACAGATACAATAATATGATAAAATGGATCGCGTGCGGGAAATTAAATCGGATGTGAGTTTTTTGGGTTTTGACCTTTTTTTTATTAAAGAAAGGATTTTTGTTTATTTTTGAATTAAATGGAATTAAATTAAATGAACAATTAAATTAAATTAAATAATGAAAATATTTTTGGATTTTTGAGTTTTTAAAGAAATAAAACAAATTTGATTAATGCTAATAAAAACCTAATATTCTAAATTGATTTTAAATATTGCAAAAAATATTAAAAGTTAAATCTAATTAAAGCTAAATTGATTAAATTAATTTATTTATAAAAATAAAAGTGATGAAGTTAATTTTAATAATAAAATATTTTTTATGTTTTTGATTTTATTAGGAAAAAATATTAATTGGTTAGTGATTAATAAAAAGAATAATGATTAATTAATTAAAGAAAAATAATAAAAATAGAGAGAGAGTTTAGGAGTATACGGGCCTGATTGGAGGGGTGAAACAGCTGTTGGCGTCATGTGTAAAATGTTTTGTTTTGGCCATTTGTGTTTTGGCTTTTGGCCATTTGTGTTCTGGCTTTTGGCCATTTGTGTTCTGGCCTCAACGTTCCTTAACCTTCTCAGGATGTCTGCCTCGCCATGTATTGGTGTCATGTGTAAGCTGTTCTGTTTTGGCCATTTGTGTTTTGGCTTTTGGCCATTTGTGTTTTGGCCTCAACGTTCCTTAATGAACTTGCATGAGATCCTGTCTAAATCTGCAGTGTTGAATCTCATGAACACATTAAATAAATTACTATATATCATAAAATACAAATAAAGCCAACATATGAAGAAATTTAATGTTTAGGCCAATATGGCATGTATGAATGATTATACCCTTTTGATCATGGAGATCAAATCAACCTTACCCTTACTAGAAAAGTAGTGACATGAATGCTTTTATGCCCTTTTGATCATGGAGATCAAGTCAACCTTACCCTTACTGAAGAAGTAGTGAGATGTTGGTTTGTAACTGGGATGACTTGTTTGTAGTGAGATGTTGGTTTCTAACTGGGATGACTTGTTTGTAGTGAGATGTTGGTTTGTAATACGGATTTCAATGTTTTAGGGTTTTTGAAAGAATTTGATATTCTGACAGCGTTGTGGCAAGGGTTTTCCTCTCTTTTCTGTTTGTGTGAAAAGAATGAGATTATATAATGGAAATTAGAGCAAAGAAAATAGGCTTTGAATGTGCAATTGGGCCTCCAATGTTCACTTGAGTTCGTCACTTTCCAGGCTAAATCGGAGGGACTTGAGTGCAATTTTTGAAGTTGAAATGTGAAAAAAAATTGTAGCCGACATCGAGAAATAACTCCTGTCCAAAAATCGGCTCAATCAGATAAACGGTGAATTAGTTATGAATTTTTGAAGTTTCAGCTCAGACAAACTTATTTTGGGCTCCAGTGTCGACTCTGACACGTTCTTCAATAAAAAACTGGTATTGATCGGAGCATAATCCGGTCTCGACTTTTGAAGCAAAGTTGTAGATCTATGAGTCAGTGATCTTGTGTAAAAATATGAGCCCAATCCGATAAAAATTGATCGAGTTATGAATTTTCGAAGTTTCGGCCCAGATGAAATAATATTCAGCATTCAGGATTTTCGGCGTGTCATGCATTCTGAGTAAACAACGAAGGCCTTTTGAATACTATTTGAACTCAATACCTTCTGTGAAAATGTAGCCAACTCAATTTGTGAAATTTTCGCGCCAGAACCAGCTCGATACAATGATAATCGACCAAGTTATGATTTTCTGAACATGACGCAAATAAACTTCTGTCACAAATTTTCTGTATGAAAATACTTGATAAATCCACATTTTTGAAGACTTTCTGATTGAAATTGGCTTCCAGCCGTGAGAGATGAAAACATAGATGACGTCAAAACGGAATTTTGGTCACCAGAACGGGTTCAAAACGAGCCACGATCTTCAAGTTATGAATTTTTTAGCGCGTAAAAACTGCACATTCAGCAGATTTTTTCACCATATTTCTTCAAGAAAACTCACACATTCGGATACCTTCTTTAAAGAGTTGACTCTTGAGCCAAACCTGAATTTGAGAATACGTTATCAGAGATATCTTGGTGAAAGAACACCTGAATATGACGCGCCGGGTTGGACTTGTGAATTTTTCTTGAAATGTTTTGAGAAATATGGGAGGGCAAATTTTGGGGTACAACAGTTGCCCCTGTTCAATTTTCTTAAACCTGAGGATATAGATTGGCTTTCGAGCCTTTCGTGATCCGAAGGTGGAAGATAATTGAACACTAAAGTGCCCAGAAATTTGCACTCGCATGGTGTAGTATCAGCATTATGATGTCGGGAATGGGCTTACAGATGCCATTTGGAGATTGTTGATAGGAGGATGGGCTTATAGATTCCATCTGGAGATTGTTTGTTGAATTGTAATTTTGTAAGTTGAAAGAAGGAACCTGTGTAGGGTTGCCTGATGATGAGTCCGTGTAAAACTGCATTTTGGAAGGAAGGAAACCTGTGTAGGGTTGACTGATGATGAGTCCGTGTGAAACTGCATCTTGGAAGGAAAGAACCTGTGTAGGGTTGACTGATGATGAGTCCGTGTGAAACTGCATCTTGGAAGGAAGGAACATGTGTAGGATTGTTTTGCAAGGAGTTTGGGTAAAACTACGTCGGGAAATTGTAAGGAGGAACCTGGGTAAGGTTACTTCGGGATAAGTTCGTGCAAAACTTCTGGAGGAACCTGAGTAAGGTTACTTTGGGATAAGTCCGTGTAAAACTTCTGGAGGAACCTGGGTAAGGTTACTTTGTGATAAGTCCGTCTAAAACTTCATCTGAAAGAGAAGAAACCGGTGTAGGGTTGCCTGATGATGAGTCCGCGTAAAACTTCATCTTGGAAGGAAGGAACCTGTATAGGGTTGCCCGATGATGAGTCCATGTAAAACTTCATCTGAAATTAAGAAGGAACCGGTGTAGGGTTGCTTTATGATGGTCAAGTAGATAATTGTCCTGTCTGGTTTCAGGTATTAATCTCTGACCTGAGAACGAAAGTCTTTCTGGCTTGTTACAGATATTAATCTTTAATATCTTTATGTAGATAATTTCCTGGCTGGTTTCAGGTATTAACCTACAATCAGTCGTCCACAGATATTTTTCCTGGCTTGCTACAGGTGTTAAACTGGGACTTGAAAAGGTTGGTCAAGGAGATATCTGCCCTGGCTGGTTTCAGGTATTGATCTCTGTGATCGGTGGATCTGGAACTGACTATTTAACGCTGGTTTCGCAAAATGTCGCGGAAGCAAGAGTCGCCACCGTATTTTATTTTCTCCAAATGGAAAGGACAAAAGCACAGAAAAATTCCTTAAAGAGATTGCTCTCGGTTTGGGAGGTAGATTATAGAAAGGGAAGGTGTTAGCACCCTTTCTATCCATGGTTATCCATGGGCTCTTAGATACTTGCTCATTTGTGTTTTCAAAATTGGTTTGTTTGCTTTTCAACTGTGGGTTTTTAAAAAGTTTCTTTGAAAATTCCAGTTCGACTCTTGTATCAGTCCTCAAGAGTGTTTGAAAAATTGCTTTCGAAAGCTTTTTGAAAAGGTGTTGGTGTGAAAATTATTTTTTTGATTCGTTTTGAAATTAGAGCAAGTATCTAGAGTCGTCTACCTACCCTAAGGAATTCGTCTGTGTAAATGTCCTTTAAAGTAATGCCATCCCACCATTGAGAGGTAGGTAGCACCACTATTGGAGTTGTTCGGGTCAATTCGAGGTTCGGGACATGGTGATCACCAGAGCAATAGGAAGATACCTTAGAAGCAACCCTCATGCCAGGTTCCCGGATCATGAGGACTTACTAAAACATCCTCTACTCGACGATCACCTTTCGAGAGGCAAGGCAACAGTGAGGCGTACCCTAGGGGTGGTGTGTGAATTATGTGTCATGTTCATTTATTTTTGTCTTATTCATGTCATAGGTGATCTACGCTTTTGTTTTTATTTTAACATTCATTCTTGCATGCAATTTATTAGCAGTTAAAAAAGTGCGGAATTAAAATTCCTAAACTATTACAAAGGCGCGGGTCCACATCGCCAAATTAAATCCAGGACCCGATTTGACATAAAATAAAGTAAAGTGCGAAAAATATAAATGTCCAATTTACACGGCTTTGGGAGAATTACATAAAAATTATAAGAAAGGAAATAAATGCGCGAATTGGAATTATTATCGAATGCGAGGGCGTTGGACCCTTTTTAATGAAATTAAATTACGATTTAACAAATTAATTAAATTAAAAATAAAAAAAGAAAAGATTTTTGATTTTTTTGGTATTTATGATTTTTTATGAGAATTAAATGAAATTTAAACCTAATTCTAGCTATTTTTAATTTATTAAGAAAATATGAAAATTAAACCTAAAATTAACCTAATTAATTAATATAATTTAATTTATAAAAATAAATAATTAATTATTAGGGATGATAAAAGAAAAGAAAAAAGATAAAAATAATTAAAACCCTAATTCTACAATTTTTAAGTTTATTAAGAAAATGTTTAAAATTATGCCTAGAATTTAAAACTAAATCAATTAATAAAGGTTTTATTTACAAAAAATAAAATTTAAATAAAATATTTTTTTTATTTTGTCTTTCTGATTTTTTTTTTTGTATTTTTATGTTTTATGAAAATATTAATTCAAAGTTTTAAGAGGAAATAATTAAATTAAACAACTAATAATAAAAAAGATAAAAAAGAAAATAAACACAAACCCTAGGGGGTGTTGACCCCAAGTGGGAGGTATCATCCAGCATTTTTGGTCCATTGAGTGACTGGCCTCGTTGACTTTATTGGCTTGCGTATGACACGTCTGACTCATGCCCATGGTGGTCTCCAAATCAAGGCCCTTGGATTGCCCTCAGTGGCCATGTGGCAAGCTGGGATATTGAGTGCATAGTGAACCCCTGGAGTACGTGCTGCATAGGAAGATAGAATGGAAAATAATATGAGAAAGGGAGGGGGACCTGGGATCGAACCCAGGTCATGTTGCTTACCAAATTACGTGTCTGCCAACTGAGCTACCAACGCACTTTGTATATAATATAGAACATGAACAAAATATTGCAAAACAAATGGTAAGTGGTTAATTCCGCATGAAATTCAAACGAGCCACTCGTTGGCCTACACATCATCATCTTCCCCACTTGCTTGCTGTACCTGAAACAAAAACAAATTGAATAGCGGGGGTTTTAAACCCCCACTAAATGGCAAGTACAAAAACATCGATTAGAATATGATGGCTCATAAATTGAGCGCGAATAGTGTGTTAAGATCGTCCAAGCTTCCTGAGTTTAATGGTCTAAGTCTCACGTCCCAATTTTTCCATAACTGAGAAACCCCAATTCAAGGTTTCTGAAACCCTAGGCATCGTTCATGGCAACTCTTTATATATGCAATAATTCTTCAATTAAATCATACTACTAGTTTCATAATCAACTCATTAGTATAAATCAACAATAAAAATGCATGGATATGGCGTGTAGATTTGAATACGATTAAAGAAAAAATCAGTTACAGGGTAACTGCGTTCTACCGTTTCTTTGCGTTAGAAATAGTGATTTTGATTCAGGCACGTTCCTTGAAGCCTCAGGAATGCAATGGTATGGTTTTCTTGCCTTGAAATGCTTTGGAACCACGTTTTCAGTTTTGGAATTTTTCACAAAAAATGCAATGTTCTTCTTCAGCTTTGGGCGCAGCTTTCAGGTCCCTTGGCATTAGGTTTGCATCTTGCTTATGTATGGAATGTATTAGGGTTAAATTCTGAGTCCACAAATCCTTGCATTGATGAAAACAATATTTGATTTTCATGGCATATCTTCCAAATCTTTTTTTCACATGTTTTTGATTCCAATCATGTCCAATCTTCCCCATTTGAGTTGTGCACGAATCTTGAGCCTTTAATGGATGATTACACTGCATAAAAAGATTTAAAAACTTTGGTTTAGTATTTTTCCATATTTTATTTAATTTAAATGAATTAATTGTAATAAAAAAATTCAAATAAATAAATAAAAATGATGAATAAATCCCCTTTGGGCCAAATGGTCGTGCATATGCTTTGGATGATGAATCTTGGAAGAAAAAGAGGCCCATTAGCAATTTTAAGGCATTTGAAGCAAAGTTGACTTTTCAAAATACCCAAATATTTTCCAACTTCCACAAGGCATATCTTGCTCAATTTTTAAGCTTTGCCCATGTTATTGGACATTTTGGAAAGGTCTTGAAGTCCTCTAACCAATGCCTTTGGTCCCATGTCATTTTGATTTACCAATCTCAAGTTATGGCCTTTGACTTAAAGTCCCTTTTTGTTGACTTTTGAAAATGACCTATAATGTTGAAATTGATAACTTTTTGTGAGAGCATTTCTTGGACTTGAAGTGTGAAGAGGAGTTGTAGGAAATGTATTTCTCTTCAAAATGGGCTTTGGATGGAATTCTTCTGATAAACCATGTGGAAGTTATGCCTTGGTCAAGTTACAGTTGACTTTTTCAACTGTCCAAATATGGAAACTTTTGCATCTTGAGACTTTTTGAGCCATGCCTTGAAAATCATGATCAAGAATTGATCAAATGATATTTGTGGCTTCAAAATGAGATGTTGACCAAAAATTTGAACTTTTTGACTGTCAAATGACCATTTTGCCCCTGCAGTTGACTGTAGAGCAATTAGGGTTTTTGACTGTGCAATTTTGAGTTGTGAGTCTTGAAACTTGACATGAGGATACTTGACAATGTTTATAAGCATGTGGGACTTGATTGGACCCTTGGAAACTTCATTTTCTTTGTCAGAACCAAAACCCTAATTTTTGACTGTTAGGAGGCCCTTGAACTGTGCAACCCTTGGGGAGATTTTGAAGCTTTGACTTGGCAAATCTTGAAGAGTATGGGAGGGCAAATTTTGGGGTACAACAGTTGCCCCTGTTCAATCTTCTTAGACCTGAGGATGCAGATTGGCTGACGTGCCTTTCGTAATCCGAAGGTGAAAGATGATTGAACACTAGAGTGCCCAGAAATTTGCGCTCACATAGTAGTGTGATGATGGGGAATGGGCTTACAGATTCCATTTGGAGATTGATGAATAGGATGATGGGCTTATAGATGCCATGCTAAGAGGTGATGGATGGTGGATGGGCTTATAGATGCCATTTGGATGTCAATCGCGTAAGAGCTTCCTTAGCGAGAACTTGCGTACCTGCAAAAGAAAAGTGATTACCTGACCTGTTACAGGAGCTGGTCTTCAAATTCTTTGTGTGGGTGTGTCCTGGCTGGTTACAGGAGCTGGATCTGGATCTTCAAAAGGTGATGAATGAACCAGGGATGGTTACCACCTCAACAGGAACGCTGAGAGAACCTTGGACGATTACTACCTCAACAGGAATGCTGAGAGAATCTGGGGCGACTTCAACCTCAACAGTAACACTGACAGAATCTTGGGCGACTTCAACCTCAACAGTAACGCTGAGAGAATCTTGGATATCTTCTACTGAGTCTTTATCAGGAAAATCTGTTAGGGGTCGATTTAGCTGGACTAGAGAAGGCCTTTGACTGGATAAGAAACAGGAAAATATTAGGGTCGATTTAACTGAACCGGTCTAGGTCTTGAAATCTTAAAATGGATAAGAAACAGGGAGATCTTAGGGTCGATCTGACTGAACCAGAGAAGGCCTTTGACTGGATAAGAAACAGTAAAATCTTAGGGTCGATTTAACTGAACCGGTCTAGGTCTTGAAATGTCTTCAACTGGATAAGAAACAGGGAGATCTTAGGGTCGATCTGACTGAACCAGAGAAGGCCTTTGACTGGATAAGAAACAGTAAAATCTTAGGGTCGATTTAACTGAACCGGTCTAGGTCTTGAAATCTTCAACTGGATAAGAAACAGGGAGATCTTAGGGTCGATCTAACTGAACTAGAGAAGGCCTTGAACACAACTGAGAACTTAACTGGATCTTTCCTGAAAGGTAAAGGTCAGTCATATGCAATGCATGATATGGATAAAGCAATGATGTTCTCAACATAACTGAGATTCGTAAGATATCATGCGTATATGCATGCTATAATGTATGGAAGTGCGATGTTTATGAATGTATCTTTTCGTCTAGGAAAGTAAATCCTTGACGGGTGTCGGGAAGTCATATCCTGGGCTGATGTTTGAAGAATAGATCTTTGCTTCCGCTGGGGATGATAGTTGCAAGAATACCGGTAGGAGAAGATGACTCCGTTGGGGAATGAACTTGGCGAATGGATTACTCTGCGGGGAGAAAAAGTACTCTAGCTATCTTGCTGGGAAGCAATACTCTGTGGGGAGAGAGGTACTTTGTTGAGTTGTTGATAATAACTTGCTGGGGATAAGAAGATTTTTTCGAGGACGACCTTTCCGTGGCTTTTGGCTGAGGATAACCCAGTTATATCCTGGTAGGGAAATAACTCTTTGGATAAAGCCGGGAGACGCGTTCGTGCTCTACGGGGATAAGCTTCCAGAATCTACTAGGATAAGCTTACTGCTTGGGGAGATGGATTCCAACTTTTCTAGGGAAGCTGGATTGGACTCTCCTGGGGAAGTTTTGAACTATAATTTTTGTAAGCTGAAAGAGGGAACCTATGTAGGGTTGCCTGATGATGAGCTCGTGTAAAACCGCATCTTGGAAGGAAGGACACCTGTGTAGGGTTACTTTTGAGGTTGGGCTCGTGTGGAGCTACATATGGGGTTGAAGGAAACCTGTGTAGGGTTTACTGACAATGAGTCCGTATAAAACTGCATCTAGAGCTGAGGAGGAAACATGTGTAGGGTTTACTAATGACGAGTCCGTGTAAAACTACATCTGGAGTTTTGAGAAGGAAACCTGTGTGGGGTTTACTGATGATGAGTCCGTATAAAACTACATCTGGAGTTTTGAGAAGGAAACCTGTGTGGGGTTTACTGATGATGAGTCCGTATAAAACCGCATCTAGAGCTGAGAAGGAAACCTGTGTAGGGTTTACTAATGACGAGTCCGTGTAAAACTATATCTGGAAAGAGATAACCTGTGTAGGGTTACTTCGGGATAAGTTTGTGTAAAACTTCTGGAGGAACCGGGGTAAGGTTACTTCGGGATAAGTCCGTGTAAGACTTCTGGAGGAACCGGGGTAAAGTTACTGCAGGATAAGTTCGTGTAAAACTTCTTGATGAAAATTGAGAAGGAACCGGTGTAGGGTTACTTTGATGATAAATCCATGTAAGACTTTTTCTGAAAGAAAAGGAACCGGTGTAGGGTTGCCTGGGGATGAGTCCGTGTAAGACTTTGTCTGAAAGTTGAGAAGGAACCGGTGTAGGGTTATTTGATGATGATTAAGTGGATGATTGTCCTGTTTGGTTTCGGATGTTAACCCATGATCTGGAATTTGTAAAAGGTAGATGGTAATCATCTTTGTATTAACCTTTCCTTGGTACTTTGGTTGACAGAGCCCGGACGACTCATTATTGCCCCTGTTTCTGAGGTGAGGGGAAAAGATACTTTGTGGAGGTGTTGGATGACTGCCGATTGACAAATCTTCCTTTGGTAGGCAAGTGACGAGATGCCGGGACATAGTCGTACGCTTTTGATCCCTAACTTTTGCCTGGACCGCCCTTTCGGGTTTTCAGCCCACCGGGATACGCATTTTTGCCCAAGCCGCCTTTTCAGGTTTTCGACTTGCCGGGTGTACAGATTTTTTCGTTTCATCCCTCATTTTGCCCGAACCCTTTTGGTTCGCCGGGAAGCCCTAACTTTTGCCTAGGTATGTCAACCTAGCGGGTCTTTTATCGTGCGTAGTATTTTTTTGACTATGTCCACGCTCTTAGAATGCAGGGAGGTGCCCCTGTCAGCTCGTGTTGTCATGCCACCAGAAGATCTTAGTTTGATTGTCCGATGCCCCAAGTGATCCAGATGGAGGTTTGCCCCTGGCTGTTTGGCCTTTTGAGGGATTCTCCGAGTCTTGACTTAATTTCCCCAGATGATGGACAATAATCACGTCTGCCCCTTGATTGGAAGTGCTTTTATTCACTAGGTACTCATCGTGCGAATTTCCCTGTTGTTCAAACAAATAATCATATGCACACAATGTTATACCAAAAATGCAAGGCTTATGTCTGTCTTGAAGATTTTGAAAATGCATTCTTTTTCATAAAACAAATGAATGTTTGTAAAACGTGATGTCAACTCCATATTTTACCGTAGTCCTTAAGGAGTCAGGATACCTTTCGTAACAGTATGCTTTCGAACTAACCCATGCTTCAGCTAGGACTTTTAAGGGTTATAACGTAGCCTGGTTCACGGTTTAAGAAACAAAGGATAAAGGCTCAAATTTTATTTGTACCCACCCGCTCTTCGTGATGTTCTCCAAACCTAAACTCAGTTGATCATACGTTAAACCTTGTTTGATTCTTTGCTCTGATTTTCTAGTGATGGTTCGGATGTTGATAACTTATTTTGAATAGGCAGTCATTTCCTTTTTTCGTCGAGGGTTTGTAGGACCTCTTTCTTTTTGATTTTGTTATCCCTGTTTTTTGCCTGAACTGTTTCTTTTTGGAATTACAGTCAGCGGGATGCCCCGGTTTTGTAAGTCTCCTTCATAGGTTTTGAATTAATGGGTTTTTATTTTGAGAAGTAATGACTGCCTGTCTGTATGATTGTTCAGAACCATCACTGTCTTTTGTTTTGTAAGGACCTCTTTGGTGCCATTCGTTATGCACTTGGATCAACTGAGAGACTACCCTGCCCCAGGTTATGATTGAGGGTTTTAAATTTCGAAAACAAAAACTCCTACTTCTTTGGCTCAGAGGGGTTGACGAGGGATTATCTTCCTTATTACTCCAATGTTTAGGAATTGAAACAATGCATGTACCTCATCAGCGGGGTCTGTTCAAAAGCATACTGTAGATTATGGTATCGTTTTCGTCATCCTCCCTAAAAAGGCTTAGAATTGTTAACCGAGCGTTGAACATCACAAAAATATGAAAACAGTTTTAAGTATAGTAAACATAATTAATTCAAGACAGACATGTGTAATGCATTCATGAAATAAAAGAGTTTATCATGACAATTGTTTATTTGAACAAGAAAAGAAAAATACAACTTGAATTCAAATGAACAAAAAACTCTCAATCCTAGCCATGTTTTGGCAAAGGAGCAGTGGTCACAATGGGAGTCTCAGCAGGTTCGAACTCGATCTCCTTAGCGTCGATCATATTCTGGATTTTATACTTCAGTGCCCAACAGTCCTCAGTGCCGTGCCCCGGGCTATCAGAATGATAAGCACACCTCGCCTCTGGATTATAGTTTGGAGAGGAGGTCTTGGGATTTGCAGGAGGGTTGATCACCGCAATCAGGTTCATTTTCAACATGTGCTGCAATGCTTGGGACCATGGCATGTTGATATTGGTGAACTGTCTTTTAGGCTCATCCGGCCTTCGCTGATTTCCCTTTTGTGGTTGTCGCCGTGGTGCAGAACCAGAGATCATGACTGCCCCTGCATGTTGGTCATGACGACTCTTTTGACTATATGCAGCATTAGATTCCTTCTTTCCCATGTAGGGATTTTTGTGAGTATCAGAATGTGTGGCCTCTTGAATCTTCCCGGCCTTGATACCAGCTTCAATTCTTTCCCCAGTCAGAATGAGGTCGGTAAACCCTGCAGATGAGTTACCAATGAAATGATTGAAGAACGGCCCAAATAGGGTCCCTAAGAACATATCAACGAGTTCCCGGTTAGTCAGAGGTGGTTGTACCCTCCCAGCAAGGTCTCTCCATTTCTGCGCATACTCTTTGAAACCTTCTCCCGATCCTAACGACATACCCTGGAGTTGGGTACGTGTAGGAGCGAGGTCGGCATTATACTGATACTGCTTGTAAAAAGCAATAGCCAATTCCTCCCAGTTACGAACCTTGGTCCCATCCAGCTGATAGAACCATTCGAGATGAGTCCCTGAAAGACTCTCCTGGAAGAAAAGGATCCACAAGTTCTTGTCCATAGTGTATGGTTGAATCTTCCGCACATAAGATCTGAGATGCAGCCTGGGACAGGATGCCCCATCATACTTAGCAAAAGAAGGAACCTTGAATTTGTGTGGGATCACGACACCAGAAGATAAACCCAGGTCTCCGAAATCCAACCCTGGCACTTGTTGAATTTCCATGGCATTCAGACGATCCTCTAGTTGTTTGTACTGGTCCTCAGCTGGAGGGTACTGCTCATCATTGAACTCTGTCTCGTTGTCAGAGACCACTGGACTAGGCACCTCTCTCTCATGGTGACTACCTTTCCCCACAGATGGAGTGGTCCTCTCAGCTTCATTCTGTGGTGTGTTCCCAGATCTGCGTCTAGGGTTGAACAAAACAGTCCTCTTGTTCTTCTTCTTCTGAATCAGAGTCTTCAATTCCTTTTAACCCTGGGCTAGGCTCATAATCAACTCCTGGAACTGGGCATTCTGGGCCTGGAGGGCCTTGATAGTTTGTCCCTCGGATGATTCAGGATTCATGATGACTGCTGAAATAAACAGCGAAGAAGGTAAGTGACCTGCAACAAGTGTACCTGTAATGCAATGATATGTATGATATGCATGCAATGTTTTCAAGGACCTCGTGGGGTAAACAAGGAATTTGTTAGAATTTGGGTCCGGTAGCTTGATTGAAGGAACTGCATATTATTGAGAGTCATTCTTCAAGGTTCAAAGGCTCACCATATCCAGTGGGTCATAGCCCCTGACAACCTTGGCTTAGAGGAAAATAAATCCCCTTTTCCCCTTGCTGGACAGTTGGTTCATCATGACCTGCATCACAAGCCCTTGAGATCCTTGAAATGGGTTAGGATGTATGCAATGGCATGATGTTATGGTATGCATGGGGTAATGTGAGTAACCCTGTTATGAGTCCGAATTAAGGACATAAACAAAACCTGCGAGAAACTCGAGTGTCAGATAACAAGCATGCACATAGTCAAGTTGGAAGGCACACAAGTCACACAAGAGAAGCCCTTAGAGTTTAGGCTAGCATGGGGTCTAGGTATTACCCTCTTGAAGTTGGGGGGATCAACCTGTCCTATTAGAAGTAACCGGGTTCTAAGGGTCCCAATATCACCGGATTGCTTTCATTGTTCATCGTTTCGATTTAGCCACTGAACTGGCGACCGAAATATTCCAGGAAAGCAACCCTCAATTGAGTGTAGTATCGAGTATCAACCAACCTCGGACTGCACCAAAGTCAGTTATCTCACTACCCTAAAGAGGCCAAGATAGTTCAATTAAGATTCCTAAGGTCTGTTGATGCTTCACGACACCACGCGGAGGCCCCGTACTCTCCTTGACTGAACTCAAGGGTTACCGGTACACACCAAAGTGCCACATCAACGTAGCAGACTGTTTCAACCATGTCGGTATACCCCACACAGTTCCCTCACATCCTTGTTGCTACTTTCTTAGAAGGTATCCCCAGATCCGAGTTAGGATCTATAGAACTCCCAAGACAGTCCCACAATTTAAAGCAAGCAAATCAATACAATTGAAAACACAGTTATGAACTAACCCTAAGGTACACCTCACTTTTAAAGATCTCCCCAGCAGAGTCGCCAGTTCTGTGATCGGTGGATCTGGAACTGACTGTTTAACGCTGGTTTCGCGAAATGTCGCGGAAGCAAGAGTCGCCACCGTCTTTTATTTTCTCCAAATGGAAAGGACAAAAGCACAGAAAAATTCCTTAAAGAGATTGCTCTCGGTTCGGGAGGTAGATTATAGAAAGGGAAGGTGTTAGCACCCTTTCTATCCATGAGTATCCATGGGCTCTTAGATACTTGCTCATTTGTGTTTTCAAAATTGGTTTGTTTGCTTTTCAACTGTGGGTTTTTAAAAAGTTTCTTTGAAAATTCCAGTTCGACTCTTGTATCAGTCCTCAAGAGTGTTTGAAAAATTGCTTTCGAAAGCTTTTTGAAAAGGTGTTGGTGTGAAAAGTATTTTTTTGATTCATTTTGAAATTAGAGCAAGTATCTAGAGTCGTCTACCTACCCTAAGGAATTCGTCTGTGTAAATGTCCTTTAAAGTAATGCCATCCCACCATTGAGAGGTAGGTAGCACCACTATTGGAGTTGTTCGGGTCAATTCGAGGTTCGGGACATGGTGATCACCAGAGCAATAGGAAGATACCTTAGAAGCTACCCTCATGCCAGGTTCCCGGATCATGAGGACTTACTAAAACATCCTCTACTCGACGATCACCTTTCGAGAGGCAAGGCAACAGTGAGGCGTACCCTAGGGGTGGTGTGTGAATTATGTGTCATGTTCATTTATTTTTGTCTTATTCATGTCATGGGTGATCTACGCTTTTGTTTTTATTTTAACATTCATTCTTGCATGCAATTTATTAGCAGTTAAAAAAGTGCGGAATTAAAATTCCTAAACTATTACAAAGGCGCGGGTCCACATCGCCAAATTAAATCTAGGACCCGATTTGACATAAAATAAAGTAAAGTGCGAAAAATATAAATGTCCAATTTACACGCCTTTGGGAGAATTACATAAAAATTATAAGAAAGGAAATAAATGCGCGAATTGGAATTATTATCGAATGCGAGGGCGTTGGACCCTTTTTAATGAAATTAAATTACGATTTAACAAATTAATTAAATTAAAAATAAAAAAAGAAAAGATTTTTGAGTTTTTTGGTATTTATGATTTTTTATGAGAGAATTAAATGAAATTTAAACCTAATTCTAGCTATTTTTAATTTATTAAGAAAATATGAAAATTAAACCTAAAATTAACCTAATTAATTAATATAATTTGATTTATAAAAATAAATAATTAATTATTAGGGATGATAAAAGAAAAGAAAAAAGATAAAAATAATTAAAACCCTAATTCTACAATTTTTAAGTTTATTAAGAAAATGTTTAAAATTATGCCTAGAATTTAAAACTAAATCAATTAATAAAGGTTTTATTTACAAAAAATAACATTTAAATAAAATATTTTTTTTATTTTGCCTTTCTGTTTTTTTTTTTTTGTATTTTTATGTTTTATGAAAATATTAATTCAAATTTTTAAGAGGAAATAATTAAATTAAACAACTAATAATAAAAAAGATAAAAAAGAAAATAAACACAAACCCTAGGGGGTGTTGACCCCAAGTGGGAGGTATCATCCAGCATTTTTGGCCCATTGAGTGACTGGCCTCGTTGACTTTATTGGCTTGCGTATGACACGTCTGACTCATGCCCATGGTGGTCTCCAAATCAAGGCCCTTGGATTGCCCTCAGTGGCCATGTGGCAAGCTGGGATATTGAGTGCATAGTGAACCCCTGGAGTACGTGCTGCATAGGAAGATAGAATGGAAAATAATATGAGAAAGGGAGGGGGACCTGGGATCGAACCCAGGTCATGTTGCTTACCAAATTACGTGTCTGCCAACTGAGCTACCAACGCACTTTGTATATAATATAGAACATGAACAAAATATTGCAAAACAAATGGTAAGTGGTTAATTCCGCGCGAAATTCAAACGAGCCACTCGTTGGCCTACACATCATCATCTTCCCCACTTGCTTGCTGTACCTGAAACAAAAACAAATTGAATAGCGGGGGTTTTAAACCCCCACTAAATGGCAAGTACAAAAACAGCGATTAGAATATGATGGCTCATAAATTGAGCGCGAATAGTGTGTTAAGATCGTCCAAGCTTCCTGAGTTTAATGGTCTAAGTCTCACGTCCCAATTTTTCCATAACTGAGAAACCCCAATTCAAGGTTTCTGAAACCCTAGGCATCGTTCATGGCAACTCTTCATATATGCAATAATTCTTCAATTAAATCATACTACTAGTTTCATAATCAACTCATTAGTATAAATCAACAATAAAAATGCATGGATATGGCGTGTAGATTTGAATACGATTAAAGAAAAAATCAGTTACAGGGTAACTGCGTTCTACCGTTTCTTTGCGTTAGAAATAGTGATTTTGATTCAGGCACGTTCCTTGAAGCCTCAGGAATGCAATGGTATGGTTTTCTTGCCTTGAAATGCTTTGGAACCACGTTTTCAGTTTTGGAATTTTTCACAAAAAATGCAATGTTCTTCTTCAGCTTTGGGCGCAGCTTTCAGGTCCCTTGGCATTAGGTTTGCATCTTGCTTATGTATGGAATGTATTAGGGTTAAATTCTGAGTCCACAAATCCTTGCATTGATGAAAACAATATTTGATTTTCATGGCATATCTTCCAAATCTTTTTTTCACATGTTTTTGATTCCAATCATGTCCAATCTTCCCCATTTGAGTTGTGCACGAATCTTGAGCCTTTAATGGATGATTACACTGCATAAAAAGATTTAAAAACTTTGGTTTAGTATTTTTCCATATTTTATTTAATTTAAATGAATTAATTGTAATAAAAAAATTCAAATAAATAAATAAAAATGATGAATAAATCCCCTTTGGGCCAAATGGTCGTGAATATGCTTTGGATGATGAATCTTGGAAGAAAAAGAGGCCCATTAGCAATTTTAAGGCATTTGAAGCAAAGTTGACTTTTCAAAATACCCAAATATTTCCCAACGTCCACAAGGCATATCTTGCTCATTTTTTAAGCTTTGCCCATGTTCTTGGACATTTTGGAAAGGTCTTGAAGTCCTCTAACCAATTCCTTTGGTCCCATGTCATTTTGATTTACCAATCTCAAGTTATGGCCTTTGACTTAAAGTCCCTTTTTGTTGACTTTTGAAAATGACCTATAATGTTGAAATTGATAACTTTTTGTGAGAGCATTTCTTGGACTTGAAGTGTGAAGAGGAGTTGTAGGAAATGTCTTTATCTTCAAAATGGGCTTTGGATGGAATTCTTCTGATAAACCATGTGGAAGTTATGCCTTGGTCAAGTTACAGTTGACTTTTTCAACTGTCCAAATATGGAAACTTTTGCATCTTGAGACTTTTTGAGCCATGCCTTGAAAATCATGATCAAGAATTGATCAAATGATGTTTGTGGCTTCAAAATGATATGTTGACCAAAAATTTGAACTTTTTGACTGTCAAATGACCATTTTGCCCCTGCAGTTGACTGTAGAGCAATTAGGGTTTTTGACTGTGCAATTTTGAGCTGTGATTCTTGAAACTTGACATGAGGATACTTGACAATGTTTATAAGCATGTGGGACTTGATTGGACCCTTGAAAACTTCATTTTCTTTGTCAAAACCAAAACCCTAATTTTTGACTGTTAGGAGGCCCTTGAACTGTGCAACCCTTGGGGAGATTTTGAAGCTTTGACTTGGCAAATCTTGAAGAGTATGGGAGGGAAAATTTTGGGGTACAACAATCTCTGACCTGAGAAAGAAAGTCTTCATGGCTTGTTACAGGTATTAATTTTCAATCTCTTCGTGTAGGTGGTTTTCCTGGCTTGTTACAGGTATTAACCTACAATCAGTCGTCCACAGATATTTTTCCTGGCTTGCTACAGGTATTAAACTGGGACTTGAAAAGGTTGGTCGAGGAGATAGCTATCCTGGCTGGTTTCAGGTATTAATCTCTGACCTGAGAAAGAAAGATAGTCTTCCTGGCTTGTTACAGGTATTAATGTTCAATCTCTTCATGTAGATAACTTTCCTGGCTTATTACAGGTATTGATCTACAATTAGTCGTCCACAGAATTTTCCTGGCTTGTTACAGGTATTCATCTGGGACTTAAGAAAGGTTCATGGTAGCCATCTTTGGATTGACCTTTTCCTGAAAAGGGCAAAACGTTAGTTGTATGCAATGTCATGATGTATGAAATGCATGATGTCATAATGTTCTCAAAATAAATGAGATCGTGTCGTATGCACTTTGTCATGTATGTAAATAGAAGGTATGAAGTGTGAAATGTTTATGAGTGTATTTTCGTCTGGGAAAATAAATCCCGGAGCTGCTGGAGAATAGAGTTGAGTTCTTCGTTTCCATTGGGGATGATGAACGAAGATGATTGTGAGAATAAACCTACAGGAGAAAATAATTCCGTTGGGGAATAGACATGGTGAAGAGATTACTCTGCGGGGAATTACTCTATGGGGAAGAGATGTTTTGCTGAGATTTTAATGATAAGCTCCGCTGGGGATTCCGTTGATAAGCTCTGTTGGGGATTTTGATGATGAACTCCGCTGGGGATAGAAAGAACTTCGCTGGGGATGATCTTTCAGTTGCAACTTGTTGAGGATAACCCGGTTAGACTCTTGTGAGGATAACCTCTGAACTTAGCTGGGGAGATACATTTGTATTCTGCAGGGGACAAGCTTCCAGAGTCTACTGGGGAAGATGATTCAACTCCGTTGGGGAAACTTTTTTAGACTGCACTGGGGAAATGGCTCCACTGGGGGTATCTTGCATTTTGCCGGGGAACATTCTTATATTCCGTTGAGGAATATTAAGACTTCCAGGGATACTCTTATGCTTGCTGGGGAATATCCTTATACTCCACTGGGAAATATTAAGATCTTCTGGGGATACCCAGCCCTTTTGAGCGCTGATGGTGGATGAACTCTGCTTGGGGAGAGTATGGTTGATTCGTTCATATCTGCAAGTCCTAGTGGGGAGAGATATCATTACTGTTTTACTCTGCAGGGAGTGAAAGTATCTTAGCCATATTCTTCAGCTGAATATATACCTTGGTACCTGGTGGACAGAGCAACTTAATCGCTCAGACAATGCTTATTTGCCCCTGTTTTTGCGGGAGAAGGTGCCTGCGGAGGCCTTGTGGATCGAGTATTATCCACACCTATGAGGTGCTTGGTATCTTTCGGTCAAAATGACAAGTCTTCTTCTGGTAGGCCAGTGACGAGATGACGGGACATAGTCGTACGCTTTGATCCCTAATTTTTGCCTGGACCGCCCTTTTGGGTTTTCAGTCCATCGAGATACCCTTTTTTGCCCAAGCCTCCTTTTCAGGTTTTCGACTTGCCGGGTGTACAGATTTTTCATTTTTATCCCTGATTTTTTCAATAGCCCTTTTGGTTCGCCGGGAAGCCCTTATTTTTGCTTAGGCCTGTCAACCTAGCGGGTCTTTGTTCATGCGTAGTACTTTTTGACTATGTCCATGCTCTTAGGATGTAGAGAGGTGTTATTGTCAGTAGTGTTGTGTTGCCATACTACCAGAAGATCTTCGTTTGATCATACAAGATTCGTTGCTGGAATGCATGTCCAATACCCTAAGTGATTCAGATGGAGATTTGCCCCTGGCTATTTGGCAATTTGAGAGATTCCTTGAATCTTGACTTGACTGCCCCAGATGATGGACAATGATCATGTCGGCCCCTTGGTTAGACGTGATTTTTCTACTTGAGGTGATCCTTTTATTGAGAAGGTTTTTTGTTCACTAGATATTCGTCGTGCGAATTTCTCTGCTGTTGAACAAATAGTCATATGCAAACAATATTATTTTAAGAATGCAAAGCTTATGTCTGTTTTGAAATTTTTTGAAAATGCGTTTTTCCAGTAAAACAGGCAATTTTTTTGTAAAATGTGATGTTAACTCAGGATTTACAGCAAGCCCTACAGGAGTCAGGATACCTTTTGTAACAGTATGCTTTCGGACTAACCCATGCTTCAGCTAGGACTTTTAAGGGTTATAACATGGTCTGGTTCACAGTTTAAGAAACAAAGGATAAAGGCTCAAAATTTATTTGTACCCACCCGCTCTTCGTGATGTTCTTCGATCCTAAACTCAGCTAATCGTGCATTAGATCTTGTTTGAGTCTTTGCTCTGATATACCAGTGATGGTTCGGATACTGATAATTTATTTTGAACAGGCAGTCATTTTTTGTTGTTGAGGGTTTGCAGGATTTCTTCCCTTTTTGATTTCGTTATCCCTGTCTTTTTGCCTGAACTGTTTCTTTTGTGATTACAGTCAGCGGGATGCCTCAGTTTTTTTCTTAAGTCTCCTTCATAGGTTTTGACTTAATGGGCTTTGATTTCTGAGAGATAATGACTGCATGTCCTTACGATTATATAGAACCAACACCGTCTTTTGTTTCAGAAGGACTTCTTTGATGCCATTCATTGTGCACCCGGATCAACTGAGAAAACTACCCTGCCCCAGGTTATAATTAAGGGTTTTAATTTGTGAAAAGAAAAACTCCAACTTCTTTGGCTCAAAGGGGTTGACTAGGGATTATTTTCCTTATAACTCCACTGTTTAGGATTTGAAACAATGCCTGTACCTCGTCAGCGGGGTCTGTTCAAAAGCATACTGTATAGATTTTGATATCATTTTCATCATCCTCCTTCTAAAGGCTTAGAATTTTTTTCGAGAGTTGATCATCACAAAAAAATGAAAGCAATTTGAATATAGTGAATACAAATGGGTTGATTCAAAACAGACATATGCAATGCATTGATAAAGTAATAAAATTTGACATGAATAAATGTTCGAACAATCAAAAGAAAATCACAGCTTGAAAATTATAATGAACAAAAAGCCCTCTCTTGTCAGAACTTGTCACTTCAAATGGTGAACGTTGGAGGGATGGTAGAAGAACTCAGCCTGACCATCTTGTGTGAATTCCAACGCTCCTTCATCAATCAGGTTTTGAATTTTGTACTTCAACTTCCAACAGTCGTCAGTATCATGCCCTGGACTGTTAGAATGGTATGCACACCTTGCATTAGGATTGTAGTTGGGTGAAGAAGTCTTAGGATTCGGATGAGGTCCTACCAACGTCACCAGATTCAATCTCAACAGGTGTTGCAAAGCTTGGGACAGCGGCATGTTGAGCTTGGTAAACGGCCTCTGATTAACCCGTTGTTTATGGCAAGGTTGTTGTTGGACCCGGGTTGTAGTAGCAATTTGGAGAGGCCCATTCTTCATCATACCAAACTCTTGTCTTCTTGGAGGCTGATTAATGATTTGATCCCCAACCTTGACCATTTGCTTCATACTGTTGTATCTGTCTTGATGAAGCTGGTTGATCATGGTTCTCAACTCTTCTTGCTCCCGAGCTAAGCCTTGGATAAGAGCCATCTGCCCCAGCATTTGGGTTCTCATTGCATCTACCTCATCTTGCAGATGTTTCAGCCGTTCGTCCTTATTGTCTTCAGGACTTTTCTTGACCAAATTCCCCATGAGGAGTGTTCTCAACTCTTCCTGCCCCTTGGATAGGTTTAGGAAGATTTCCCTGAACTGAGTCTCTTGAGTATGAAGATCCTGGTTGTCTTGTTGGAGAGCCATTACTGAAATAAACAGCGAGAACATGAGAGACCTGTAAAGGGTGACCTGTTATGCAATGGTATGTATGTATGCAATGTTTTCAAGGATCTCGCGGGGTAAACAGGAAACTGTTAGAATCTGAATCTGGTAGCTCGATTGAAGGAACTTCATGTTGCTGAGAGTCCTTCTTCAAGAGTCAAGCTCACCATATCGAGTGGGTCATAACCCCTGACTCAAGTTATCGTGCTTGGATTTCTGGACAACCTTGGCTAGAGGAAAATAAATCCCCTTTGCCCCTTGCTAGACATTTGGTTCATCCTGACCTGCATCACAAACCCTTGAGATCCTTGAAATGGTTAAGGAAATGCTACGGTATGATGTTATGATGTTATGATGTTATGATGTCATGGTAAAGGAACACCACAAGTATTCACAAAAGGCAAACATGGTAAAGGCACACAAGTCACACAAGAGAGCCCTTAGATTTTAGGCTGGCATGAAGTTTAGGTACTACCCTATTTCAGTTTTAGTTGGTTAAGACCTGTCCTAAAAATAGTAACCGGGTTCTAGAGGATCTCAATATCACTGACTACCCTTAATCGGTCATAATTCCAGTTTGGCAACCTTTTCTTGCGGCCAAAACCATCACGAGAGTTTAGTCTCAATGAGTGTATCATACTGCTACTATTCTATGGCCAAGTTGGTCAATTTAAGGTTCTAAGGTCAGTTGGTGCTTAATGACTCCTCAGAAGACCCATATTCTCCTCGTTCCAACACAAGGGATATCGGTACAGACCAAGGTGTCACACCAACGTAGCTACTGCTTCATCCGTGTCGGTCTACACCGGACAGATCCCTCACAGTTTATTGATACTTACCTAAAAAAGGGTACCCCCAGATCCGGGTTAGGATCTATAAAACTCCGATACAAGCCCACAAAATTTAAAGCATACAAAGCATACAATTGAAAACACAAGTGATCTAATCCTAAGGTACACCTCACTTATTTCCCCAGCAGAGTCGCCAGTTCTGTGATCGGTGGGAATAGAACTGACTATTTTTGGAATGTTGGTTCGCGTTTGCGTTTGTTTTCGCAAAATGTCGCGGTAAGCAAGAGTCGCCACCGTCTTTTATTTTATCCAACAAGGAAAGGACAAAAGCACAGAAAAATTCCTTTTCGAGATGTTTCTCGGGTTCGGGAGGTAGATTATAGAAAGGGAAGGTGTTAGCACCCTTTCTATCCGTGGTTATCCACGGGCTCTTAGGTACTTGCTCATTGTGTTTTCAAAAGTTTGCTTTTCTTTGTGATTGTGGGTTTGAAAAGAAATTTTGTTTTGAAGAGAGTGTAGGTGTGAAAAGTTTTGTTTTAGTTTTAAAAGGAGCAAGTACTTAAGAATATCTACCTACTCAAAAGGGAATTAAACTGCACAAATGTCCTTTAGACAGTGTTATCCCACTATTGAGGAGTAGGTAGCACCGTCGTTGGAGTTTTCGGGTCAATTCGATTAAGGGACATGTGGTCACTAAAGCAATGTTAGGTCGCCTTAGCGGTAACCCTAATGTCTTAGATCATTTTATCCGAGGCAACCGTTTCGAGGCAACTTATGATCTTTGGACAAGAGGGCGACCTCTAAAACTTCCTATATTCAATGACCACGTTCGAGGCAACCAAGTGAGGTGTACCCTAAGAGTGGCATGTGCGAGTGTATTATTTTTCAGTTAATTTTATCTTTGTACATGTCATGGGTGAGCTATGTTGATTTTAAGTTCATACATTTTATCTTGTCATGCATTCCCTATTTATCAAACATCTAACACTTAATAGTTGCGGAATTTAAATTGCAGAAATTAAATCTAAACTATTACAAGGCGTCGGGTATTTACTTCGCCAAAAACAACCCTTGAAATTAAAATGCGGAAAGTAAAATAAAGCGATAAATAATTGAAGTCCTAATTAAAAGCTATTACATTCCGGGAAACAGATACAATAATATGATAAAATGGATCGCGTGCGGGAAATTAAATCGGATGCGAGTTTTTTGGGTTTTGACCCTTTTTTTATTAAAGAAAGGATTTTTGTTTATTTTTGAATTAAATGGAATTAAATTAAATGAGCAATTAAATTAAATTAAATAATGAAAATATTTTTGGATTTTTGAGTTTTTAAAGAAATAAAATAAATTGGATTAATGCTAATAAAAACCTAATATTCTAAATTGATTTTAAATATTGCAAAAAATATTAAAAGTTAAATCTAATTAAAGCTAAATTGATTAAATTAATTTATTTACAAAAATAAAAGTGATGAAGTTAATTTTAATAAATAAAATATTTTTTGTGTTTTTGATTTTATTAGGAAAAAATCTTAATTGGTTAGTGATTAATAAAAAGAATAATGATTAATTAATTAAAAGAAAATAATAAAAATAGAGAGAGAGTTTAGGAGTATACGGGCTTGATTGGAGGGGTGAAACAGCTGTTGGCGTCATGTGTAAAATGTTTTGTTTTGGCCATTTGTGTTTTTGCTTTTGGCCATTTGTGTTATGGCCTCAATGTTCCTTAACTTTCTCAGGATGTCTGCCTCGCCATGTATTGGTGTCATGTGTAAGCTGTTCTGTTTTGGCCATTTGTGTTTTGGCTTTTGGCCATTTGTGTTTTGGCCTCAACGTTCCTTAATGAACCTGCATGAGATCCTCTCTAAATCTGCAGTGTTGAATCTCATGAACACATTAAATAAATTACTATATATCATAAAATACAAATAAAGCCAACATATGAAGAAATTTAATGTTTAGGCCAATATGGCATGTATGAATGATTATACCCTTTTGATCATGGAGATCAAATCAACCTTACCCTTACTGGAAAAGTAGTGACATGAATGCTTTTATGCCCTTTTGATCATGGAGATCAAGCCAGCCTTACCCTTACTGAAGAAGTAGTGAGATGTTGGTTTGTAACTGGGATGACTTGTTTGTAGTGAGATGTTGGTTTGTAATAAGGATTTCAAGGTTTTAGGGTTCTTGAAAGAATTTGATATTCTGACAGCGTTGTGGCAAGGGTTTTCCTCTCTTTTATGTTTGTGTGAAAAAAATGAGATTATATAATGGAAATTAGAGCAAAGAAAATGGGCTTTGAATGTGCAATTGGGCCTCCAATGTTCACTTGAGTTCGTCACTTTCCAGGCTAAATCGCAGGGACTTGAGTGCAATTTTTGAAGTTGAAATGTGAAAACAAAATGTATCCTACATCGAGAACTAACTCTTGTCCAAAAATCGGCTCAATCGGATAAACGGTGAATTAGTTATGAATTTTTGAAATTTCAGCTCAGACAAACTTATTTTGGGCTCCAGTGTCGACTCTGACACGTTCTTCAATAAAAAACTGGTATTGATCGGAGCATAATCCGGTCTCTACTTTTGAAGCAAAGTTGTAGATCTATGAGTCAGTGACCTTGTGTAAAAATATGAGCCCAATCCGATAAAAATTGACCGAGTTATGAATTTTCGAAGTTTCGGCCCAGATGAAATAATATTCAACATTCAGGATTTTCGGCGTGTCATGTACTCTGAGCAAAAACGAAGGCCTTTTGAATACTGTTTGAACTCAATACCTTCTGTGAAAATGTAGCCAACTCAATTTGTGAAATTTTGGCGCCAGAACCAGCTCGATACGATGAAAATCGACCAAGTTATGATTTTCTGAACATGACGCAAATAAACTTCTGTCACAAATTTTATGTACGAAAATACTTGATAAATCCACATTTTTGAAGACTTTCTGATTGAAATTGGCTTCCATCCGTGAGAGATGAAAACATAGATGACGTCAAGATGGAATTTTGGCCACCGGAACGGGTTCAAAACGAGCCACGATCTTCAATTTATGAACTTTTTTGCGCGTAAAAACTGCACTTTCAGCATACTTTTTCACCATATTTCTTCAAGAAAACTCACACATTCGGATACCTTCTTTAAAGAATTGACTCTTGAGCCGAACTTGAATTTGAGAATACGTTATCAGAGATATCTTGGTGAAAGAACACCTGAATATGACGCGCCGGGTTGGAATTGTGAATTTTTCTTGAAATGTTTTGAGAAATATGGGAGGGCAAATTTTTGGGTACAACACATACAAATCAAATAATGAAAGCAAGTAAAGGTGATCTAACCCTAAGTTAACCCCACTTCTTTTATTATTCCCCAGAAGAGTCGCCAGTTCTGTGATACGGTGGGAGAACTGACTTGGTTGTTTTGCGTTTCGATCGCATTTGTGCGGATAACAAGAGTCGCCACCGACTTTTATTTTATCCAAAAGGAAAGGTAAAAAAGCACAGGAAAGACCTTTCGAGATTATTTCTCGGGTTCGGGGTGTAGATTATGAAAAGGGAAGGTATTAGCACCCTTTTCATCCATGGGTTTCCATGGTTTCTTAGTTACTCGTGTAGATCACTTGCTTTTATTTGGCAGTGTGCTTGTAGTGTGGGCTTTGAAAGTGTTTTGAAAAAATCTCTTTGTAATGGTTCTCGTTTTTATAAGAACGCGTACAAAGTTTTGTTTTGAAAAGTGGTTCAAAGATGTGTTTGTGGAACGTGTTTTCGAAAAATGTTTTGAAAAGATGTTTTGCAATGGTTCTCGTCTCTATAAGAATGTATACAAAATGTTTTGTCTTTTGAAAATGTTTTGAAATGAGAGTGTAGGTGTAAAAGTCTTTTTATCGCGAGCAAGCGAGTAACTAGGAGCGAATCTACCTACTCGAAAGGTTTTCAATTGTTCTTTTCTTCCTCCTTCTAATGTTGCTATCTTACCATTAATTTGGTAAGAAGCCCCATTGTTGGATGTGAAGGGACGGACGCGGGACGATTTTACAGACATCGAAAGCAACTTATGATACTTTTTAGCAATTTTTCGTAAGGGACTAGATTGTTTTATCGAAGGCAACATCGAGGGTCATCGAGGGACTACGATCTTTTTTTATCGAAGGGTCATTGCTAAAGTGTCTCATATTCGAGGGACATGACTGTTTTTCCGATAGGCAACGAAAGGGGATTACCCTAAGGGTGCGCGTGTGAAGAGTGTGTTTGATTGCATGCATTTTAATCTTGATTAAGGTTATCTATTTTGTTGTTTTCATGTCTTTCCATACATCCTATTTACTAGCAATATATGAAAATTAAACAAAATGCGAAAAAAAAATAAAGTCTAAGCTATTACATCGCTTTAGGGGGATGGGGGTACATATTTATGAATGAGGGTTGCAAGTAAAATTAAATCCTAAATTAATATTACAACCATATCGAAATGGACTAGAATATGCAAGAAACGAAATTGGTTATTTATTTAAGAAAAGAAAAAAAAGTTTGTTTAAGAAAATGTTTTTGGTCTTTTGTTTTAAGAAATAAAATGAAACATGAAAAAATATTTTTGGTGTTTGCTGATTAATGAAATAGAAAGTGATAGCAAAAATAGTGAGAAAAGGTAAAAACAGAATCAGCGCGTTGCTGATTAAGGGAGGTCCAAAGTTCTTACCCTTGAGCACTGCAAAACAAAATTCCTATTAGTAAAAAAAAACATAAGCAGAGTCAGAAGTTCTGAGTCCACCAGGAGCACATTAACTTTCAGAAGTTCTGATACCACCTGCAACAGAATAGCTTTCAAACATTCTGAGACCATCAGCAACAAAGTAGATTTCAGATGTTCTGATATCACTGGCAGAACTTGGTCCCTCTCTTCATGGCAGTCAAAACATCTGCATTTTTGGTCATTTCTCCACAAAACAGAAGATATACATATGACAAATATAGCAGGTTTCATAACATTTCAGAAACAAGAAATATCAGAATCATAAATCAGAGACAAGTGTGAATCTGCTAGTCCTAATTCTGAGTCCTAATCTCCTTCAGAAGTTCTGAAACTGATTTAATCCATACTTAGGCAAGCCAACAAGTGAAGTCTCAGAATATGTATAACATTAGAAACATGATATTTACATTGTATTTTTGGACATGCAAATCTGATAATGTTTAAGCAACGTGATAAGAGTTAGCAGAAGCTTACCTTGCAGCTCGAAAAGATTCTGTAGACTGGGGGTTAGTCCTGGGTTCTGGTGATGTTCTGAGCGACTTCTCCATGTATTCAACAGGATGGAGGTTTTCAACTTCTGGAACAGCCAAGGGGTGATACTCTGACCCCTTTTTTTGGGGTGGAGGTGAATGGAGAGTGTATGGTAGTATGAATACAGTAGTTGAAATAGCTTCAAGTATATGAATCAACAACCGTGGGGATGGTTTTAGTCAAGGAACAATGGAGTTTTGATGCTAGAATCAAGTGCTAAGGTTTTGGTATCTTAGTGTTTATAGCTTTTTTGGATTCTTGGAATTTTTCAAAGATTCAAGGCCTTTTTTTCTTTTGGTGATTCTCTCTTTCCAAAAACCAACCTCTTCAACGTGTGATGGAACAAGCTACTTATAGATGGATTTTGTTGTGGTTTTGGGGGGAAAAACAAATGACTTTTTAAACATTTTTGGCATACTGCCCCTTTGTTTTTAAATCACAGTTTTTGTGGGCTAATTTGGTGTAAGAAAAACGTAGGCGTGGACTGGATCAGCAACACCTTGGAGTGTTGTGGCAGCTGGTTGTATGATTGTGCCATAGCAGGGAAGCAGGTTAAGGTTTGGGGTTTGGTGATGTTCTGATTGCAGAAAATTAGAAACGTAACCTCCAAACGCTGAAGGGACATCTTCTGACCAGAGCATTAAACATAGCCTCTATATGCTGAAGAATCATGTTCTGACTGAAGCATTATGTTCTGACCGAAGAGTATCGCTTCTGCATGTTCTGATTGAAGCGTCACATTCTGAACCGTGTTTGCAACTTCTGACTGCACTTGCATAGAGGCTGGCTCAGAAGTTCTGAAGTGTCATATTCTTTAGACACTTAGAAAATTTTCTAAATGCTTGGAAAATTTGATTTTTCAAAGTAACTTCTGACTTTTGATTTTTGATGAACCAATTTCATGCCTTAATGAAATATGATTCTTGGAACTTGATTTTATTGATTCAAAAGTCATAGTTTGACTCCTTTGGTGTGTAAATGACCATTTTGCCCCTGTGAACGATTCTCTTGGAAAATTTGCAATTTCAGATTTGCAACTGGATGGAAATAAACTTGAGGGTCCAGATTGATCATTTGAGAAATGAGAGGGCAAATTTTGGGGTACAACACCTGAGATGTCCAGCAATCTGTTGGCAATGTGAGAATGGCACGAATTGGCCTCTAGTATGGAAATTGGATCACCACTTTTTCTTGAATTTTTTTAGTTTTGTTTGCCTCTTTCACGACTGTTCAACCCCTTTTTGTGCCTTTCCTTCCTTCTGTATATGTAATACAACATGCTAGGTCAACAAAAACGACCTAAATCTTGCTCATCGTAAATATTTGATTTGGTCCTTCATGGCATATGATTTCTTTCCAATTTTGCTCAAATTCAATCTTTTTCCAACCAAATCAGCCTTGCACGAATTGATTCTCAATTGGCAGCATATAATATTTTCTTTCAATGCAAATATCATCCCTAAAACACAATATATGATTTATTTAGATTTATTTTATTTTATTTGAATTTTAAATGAATAAAAATCAAAATAAATAAAATAAATGAATAAATAAAGCATGTAGGTGAAACAACCGGCTGAAAATCATCAAACAATGAAGTCGCCATCGAACGTCTTTTATCCCACATGTAAGAAAAGGTAAACATCGAGAAAACCTGAGAAGGGAGAAGTCACGGTCTTGCAACCGAGATATAAGGGTAAGGAAGTCTGTTACGCGAGGGGAAGGTATTAGCACCCCCACACGCCCGTAGTACTCTACGGTATCCACTCTTGTTATCTATCTTATGGGTGTCTATAATCTATGCTTACTGTCTACTATACTACTGAAGGGAGAATGAATGCAAAATAAAGGGGAAAAGAGTGTAGGGTAAATAAAATTATGCTCACTTGGACCCTACCCCAATGCCTATGTATCCTTTTTGAGGAATCAGAGCTACCGTAGTTCGGCTCATATGTTTTTGTTTGTTTGTGTTTTTTATGGACGAAGTTAATCCCGCCTTCTGCCGCAGCTCGACCTTTGGAGACTTATGCGTTGGCACAGAAGTAAATTAATCATGTCCTTACCTGAAAATGGTTTTAGATAAAGGTGCTCGAGCGCACAAAGTGATTTGAATTGGTTTGTATTTTTTTGCAGACAACGACTAGTTGACCTCAGGAGAGAGATATTAGCGGCTTTTCTACTTAGCCATGAAAGGAGTCTTTGAGACTGTACCCACACCTAGGCTTGAGATGGAAGAACAATAAGATCGAGAAGAGACTCGCTTATTATTTCCCATAGTAAGCAAAGGCATGATTCTCATCAGTAGATTTGAAGTGTTTTGAATTTTGAAAGAAAAAATAAGTTTTAGTTTTAATGCAAATGCAAAAAGGGAAAGAAAAGTCACATGGTGACTAGCCTATTTCTACACCTAATGTTATTAAACAATGGTAGATCTAAAATTGGAACTTCAAGGGAATTCTACCTAATGCTTGCATGCTTGGATTTAGAATCCTAATGATCTAACTTGCATCCGAACGGAGCAAGCGCATCCTAAAGGAACATGGTATGTACAAGGACAACGCAAAAAACTAATAAGTAATGAAGTGCGAAAATGAGGAATAAAATGAGGTCACGATAATACTGAACAGAGAAGGTCCGTTGCCTCTTCATAAGCACACGAATAATAAGAAAAATCTGCCAAAATCTTCCTCGAATTTATTTGATGATAATTAATCTCTTAGCTTGCTTCAAAATCAGGTCTCTTCAACAAAATTATCCCACCGCCATGCCAACACATATTACGGATTGAAGACCGTTATCACACACAAATGGCATCAAGATAACTCAAATAACAATCCCTAAATTAACATAATAATTGATCATAAAAATTTCTAACTAATTTCTTAAAATCCCAAAGCATTTCATATTATTTTTGTTCATGCATCATTTTATCACCAAAGAATTTATCGAAATTAATGGTAATAAAATTAATATGAAACAATTAAATTGGTACACAAAGGGGGGATTAATCTGAAATTGGGTGTTTGGCAGGTAAAGGCACTAGGCCCAACAAACTTAACCCAGCCAGTTTTTTTGTTGTAAGACTCTAATTATCAAAAAAACCAAAATACCATGGGCCAGGCAAGGGTGTGTTGAATCTGGTTCAACAATCATACAAAGGTCCATAAAAACTCTACAAGAATAATTGTAAATATTAAGGAATGAAAAGAGAGGATACATCGTTGTTTTGGAAGCTAGGGTTCAAATGCATGTGACCCTCCAAGTCCACGAACAAAGAGTTCTCCCTCCTTCTCTCTCAAACACCGTCATGAACCTTCCTTCTTCCACCGCTTCTTCGTCGCAGTCTTTACCCACCGTCGTCCTTTGCATTGAGTTCTGGAAATCAAGATTGGCCCAACCTTCACCGATTCGAAATCATGTTCATCTTCTTATTACAATCTGCTGTGGACCTTTTCCTCACAACATCACTCGATCTCTCGATATTGCTGTAAGATTCACTAATAATCACCTTCATCGTTTCCGATTATCGCATATTCTCATTTATCGATACTGAGCAACTTCGCCGTTTGTTCCTCCGTCTTAACTCGGAGCTTCGTCTCATTCGATCTGTCTCATTGCTCACGTCTCCGCTTCTGCTGATGCAACTGTTTTCACTTCACCAATCCCGAACTACTAGAAGCAAACTCCGATGGTTCTTTCGAGCGGTCAATAAAAAAGGAACTCGAAGCCTTCAAAGAAACAACATGTAATAACCAACATTGATTATTTCTCTTTTTCTTCCTTTTGCGCATGATCTTCCTGTTCTACATGTTCCTTCTACCTTCCTTGAATTTCTGTGTGAATTTGTTGCAGATTCTATGAAGTTATTGATATAGAGAAGTATTCATGATGTTGTTGCTGTTTGTCGAAGCATATGATGAAATATAATGAAGTTGTTGCACAGAGAAGATCCATTCCGAAAATGCAAGAATCGCATTAATGTTTATGTTGATGTGGCTTTTTGTTGCAGAAGATGAAGATGATAATTGAGGAACACTTAGTGCCAAAGCAGTGGTGTTGCACGTTGTAGAGAGAAGAAGTAGATTGGAGAACGGTGGTGAGGTTGTTAACTAATTCAAAGAAAGATGAATTGAAGGTGATTTTGCAGAGGGATCTGAGAGATCATTTTCAGAGAGGGTCCAGAATCCCCTATAATTTCCAGGTAATTTTCTGTTATGTAGTTTCTGTTATATGGCTTGAGAGTTTGTTACAGCAGAGTGAATCCCCATTTTCTGTTATGTAGTTTCTAGTTCTCTTCAGGGTTTTTTTTGGAAGTTGAAAAAAAAGTTTCAGGTTTGAAGTCTGTTATGCCTTATATCCTTTTTCCTATTCTGAATTTTGTTGAGAAGTTGTTAGGAGTCTTGGAATTCTGTTTTGGTTAGAGCAGTTTGGGAAGTTAATTGGAGTTGGTTAGAGGTTAGTTGGACTGTTAGTTAGAATTCTGTTTGGTGATTATGTTAGAAGTTTGCAGGGCTATTATGAAGGTGGTTAGAAAATGTTTATAGTTAATTAAGAAACTTTTAGGATGAGAAAAAATTTGTTATAGTGATTAGGAGGTTTGGAATTCAGTTTTTGGTTAGAGTAGTTTTTTTTCTTGAGATTCTGTTGGGAGTTTTTCTGTTATGGCTCGCATTTTTCCTTTTCTGTTATGCTTTGTGTTAGGAAATCTATTGGGAAGTTTTGTTAGTGGTAGTTAGAAAGTTAGTTACAAATTTGTTAGCTGTTAGAAATTCTATTTTTGAAGTTGTTAGAGATTGGTTTAACTGACTGCAGTTGTTTGTGGCTGTTAGAGGCAGTAAAGGGGTTTAAAACTGTTTGGAATTAGTCTTGGCTTGTATAAGCATGATATGCTGATGATTTTTCTTGTTGTATCAGGCTACATAACATAATGAATTAGAGAATTGCTTTGGATACGCACGCGAGCTTGAATAGTTGCATAGCTTGATTAGACTAATGCAGGCAGCGTGTCCGTTTTGGTTTTGTCATAAAGATCGTAGGAGAAAACATATACAGTCATGAAGATTGATGAAGGTTTAGGTTTGTTTATTGACTTTTGGCTCGAGCTATTCTGAATTCATTTTGAAACTATGCCCATGAATTTAGCTAAGACTTTGATTCAATGCACCTATCTTGGAGTGTGACTGTTTGTGCGAATAGATTTATGGTATTTGATGTTTCTTTGATTATTATAGGTCACGGTGATACTTTCTTCACGATTGAATTCGAATACCACATGGTACCTTAGATGTAATTGCGGAGCTTAAAGCATTGATAGGTTCAAAACACATTTTGATGTAATCCTCTCTTTTTGTGTAATTTTTCCAAGGTGTAAATGGAATGGTAGTTTGTAAATCTTGAATGTAGTCAAAATGGGATAGCACTTGAATACATTTTGTAAATTCTGTAAATTTCAAATGAAATCCATCTCTTGTTATAAGTCCATAAATCTATTGAAGAATCAATCTTGACTATGCATGTTCAATTTTTAATTCTTTTGGCAAATGATGCTCTTTTCAAGTAGCTTCCATAATTTGAATCTTCTCTAAAAGTGCCTTTATAGCCATAGCCAAACACTATTGGAAAGTCACTACGAACTTCTGAAATTAAATTGACTTCCTTTACAAGGTAGAGACCTCGTCATGACTTGGTTTTCTTCCAAGAAATAAAGAAACTTTCATCCTCCATTATTACCTTGAAATTCCCCATGTAACTTGGATGAACTATGGCGTCTTCCTTCTCGATTTTTCTAATTTAACATGCATACATCAAATCTTGTACCATAACTTGTAATCCAAGAAATGAACTAAAGAATCATGTTCTTCCCTAATGAATATAACCTCATAAGAAAACCTTTCGGCCACCACATGAATATGGAAATAAACCCTAACTCAGATAATGATTGTAAGCACAAGAATATGATCTTGAAGGACCTCCACGTCTAAGTCTATGGCTTAGAAAAGAGCTATACAATTGAACGATGATGCACAAGAACTTCCATACCTAAGTTCGAAGCCTTTTGGATGGATGTCTTGAGATCATGATTAGATGCACTGATAAACAAACCTCTTATGGAATTCCTCTTGGAGTTAACATATTTGAGAAAATGAACCTGAATTCATGCGAAGATGATAAATGCAAGGATATGACCTTCAATACTGGAGTTTACAGCCCTTGGGTGACTTGTAAGTGACTTGCATTATATACAACCTTGAAGCTATTTCATGTTTTGAATGAAGCCAAAATGTTGAGAAGAGTAACTTTTGATATAATCTAGCCCTTTATTCATCAGATGACCTTGAGTATAGAGACATCAACCTTAATACTTACATTTTTAGTTGAGATACCTGAAACAAGTTTGTGTGAAGATGAGAGCCTCAAAGCATACAACAACCATAATTCCTTGAAATCCCTGATTCTGTGCCAAATTATTGACCAACGATGCATGACGTGCAAAATGACCTAACGGAAGGTATGCAGATGGAATGAAGAGTGTAAGATGTGTAAGCTAGATAGAAGCAAAGGGGTAGGAAACATTTGGGGTATTATAGGATGGTACCATAGGTAGTGGACTATGTTATCATTGAAGTGCAAAAAAGTTGGGCCCATTTAGCAAAAAAAGCAAATTTGAGCATATTTGACTTTTGGCAATTTTGCAAAAAAGGTCAACTTGGCCAATGCATAACTCTCTCAATTTTGACCCTAGAGATGTGTTCTTGTATTTTTTAGAAAGATTATGATGTCCTTTAAGCAACCCTTTTGGTCTCATCTCAATTGAGTATTCCATGTTCATGTATGAAGCTTTGACCCAAAAGGTGTTTTTGTTGACTTTTCAAAATGACCTATAATGTCAAAATTCATATCTTTTTGTGAGTGCATATTTTGAACTTGGGAGATTAATATGAATTGTATGGAATTGAATCCTATTAAAAATGAGCTTTGGATGAGTCATTTCTGATAAAGTATGAGAAAGTTATGCTTGGTCAAAGTTGAGTTGACTTTTCCTGCAAAACCCTAATTTAGCAACTTTTGGGTTTTGATGAATTATGAGCAATCCTTGATGAATCATGATCAACCCTTGATAAAATGATGAATGATACTTCAAAATGTGGATGTTGACTAAAAATCTTGAAGTTTGACTGTATGTGGGCCACATTTGACTTTTGACCTAGCACAATCGATTTTTAGGTCTTTGAGCAATTGACTGAGCAAACTTCCTCTGCAAGGCTTGAAACTTGACATGGATGATCTTGAGAAACTATTAGGACAATGGTGAGAATTTGGGATCCTTTGGTCTCAAGCATCTTGATGAAAAATGAAACCCTAATTTGAGGTAGACTACCTTAGGAGAGAGTTTGTCTGGTCAACTCTTGGACTTCCTTGAGCAATTTGAGGACCTCACTTGACATGTATTGAGAAATATGGGAGGGAAAATTTAGGGGTACAACAGCTTCCCCTGTTCAATCTTCTTAAACCTGAGGATGTAGATTGGCGTGTCTGCCTTTCGTGATCTGAAGGTGGAAGATGATTGAACACTAGAGTGCCCAGAAATTTGCACTCGCATGAAGTGATACTTGAATTGAGATATCGGGAATGGGCTTATAGATGCCATTTGGAAGTTGATGACAGAAGATGGGCTTAAAGATGCCATCTGAACAGGTGTCGATCGCATAAGAGATTCCTTGGCGAGGTCTGGTATGCCTGTTGTTAAGGAGGACTTCGTTGGGGAATGCTGGTCTCTGTCTTGAGAAAAATAGAATTTTAGGAGCTTCAATTATCCTTTACTCTACTGGGGAATAATTCTGTTTTGGAAGCGGAAGTGCACTGTATGTTTGGTCGGGGTATATGTTACACTGCGACTTACTGGGGAAATATGAAATCCATTGTGTTTAATTGGGTCCCCGGTCTTACAGTGCTGTGGACTGCTGTTCTGGGGTTAAGAGAGGAAAAACCTGGATAGTAAGGTTATAAGGAGGAACCTGGATGGTAAGGTTATGAAAAGGAACCTAGATAGCAGGGTTACTTTGATATGAAAGTCGGGGTAGTAGGGCTATTGAGAAGGAACCTGGATTGTAGGGTTACTTCGAGATGAAAGCCTGGGTAGTAAGGTTGTGAGAAGGAACCTGGATAGTAGGGTTACTTCGAGATGAAGGCCTGGGTGGTAGGGTTGTGAGAAGGAACCTGGATAGTAGGGTTACTTCGAGATGAAAGCCTGGGTAGTAGGGCTGTGAGAAGGAACCTAGATAGTAGGGGTACTTCGAGATGAAAGCCTGGGTAGTAGGGCTGTGAGAAGGAACTTGGATAGTAAGGTTACTTCAAGATGAAAGCCTTGGTAGTAGGGTTGTGAGAAGGAACCTGGATAGTAGGGTTACTTCGAGATGAAAGCCTGGGTAGTAGGGTTGTGAAAAGGAACCTGGATAGTAGGGTTACTTCAAAATGGAAGCCTGTGTAGTAGGGTTGTGAGAAGGAACCTTGATAGTAGGGTTACTTCGAGATAAAAGCCTGGGTAGTAGGGCTGTGAGAAGGAACCTGGATAGTAGGGTTACTTCGAGATGAAAGCCTGAGTAGTAGGGTTGTGAGTAGGAACCTAGATAGTAGGGTTACTTCGTCGCACCAATGATTACTCTGTTTAGCTTCGAGTGTTGATCATGGACCCTTTAGAAATTGTTGATAATAACTGTCCTTTCCTGAAATAAATACAGGGTTAGTTATGTGCGATGCATGAGATGCATTGTATGCTGACGTTCTCAAAATAAATGAGACTATGTTATATGTGATGTATGCACATGTCATGATGTACGAACATGAAATGCTGACGTGACAATCTGAATCTGGGAAAATAAATCCCTGATTGCTATAAAAACCATAGTTCCTCTACTTCTGTCGGGGATGGTGAACAAAGATGACTATGCTGGGTATTTGCCCATTATTTACGGATACTCTATCGAGGAGAGACTCTATCTGAGGATAACTCTGCGAGGAATAACTCTGTTGGATGGGAGATACTTTATTGATAGATCTGCTAACTTTGAGAAATAACTCAGTTGGGGATGAATTTTCCGTTACTGGTGATAACGAATTCTGTCGGAGATTGAATTTCTGCTTGTGAGAGAAATAAATTCTGCCTGGGGAAAAAGTTACTCACTTTCTTGCGATCGTGAACCTTAGCTGGGGAGATTTATGTCCTGTTCGGAAAAGCTAACACCACTGTCTTTGGACACTTTTCACTCTGTAGGGAGTGTATGTACCACTGCTCATATTCTCAAGCTGGCTCTATCCCGGTACCTGACGGGCAGAATAATTGTAAGGTTTTGGACACTTCTTGTTCTCCCTGTTCCTGGAATTACGAGTAATTTGTCTTTTGTTTTTAATGTAAATATTTTTTAGGAGCAATTATTTTCAAATGCATATATCAAAAATGAACCATTGGACGTGCTAGCAAAACAAAACAGGAAAAAGGAAATAACTCAAAGCTTTATGGGAATGACTTGTATTAATTTTGAAGTTGGCCTGTAATAGGCGCTTTGTACAAGGAGGTTGACGCTCTTATTAAGAGAACACCGCCGAAAGATAGAAATTACAATTTGTGTTTAAGAAAGAAAAACAGCTATGTGAAACAGTTCCATTGGGTTCCAACTCTACTATTGCCTTTATATCCTCAAGCATCTCATCACTTTGCTGTCTGGTAGAAGGTGTATCAGATTGATTGGCGTCGTCTGGGCTTGATAGTCGATACTGAAGTCTGGTTGCAAGATGATACAATGAGACATAGGATTATGCTTCAACCCCTAATTTTTTCCTGGACCGCCCTTTCGGGTTTTCAGTCCACCGGGATACCCTTTTTTGCCCAAGCCGCCTTTTCAGGTTTTCAACTTGCCGGGTGTACAGTTTTTTTCATTTTCATCCCTTACTTTTTCCCGAACCCTTTTGGTTCGTCGGGAAACCCTTATTTTTGCCTAGGCCAGTCAACCTAGCGGGTCTTTGATTATGCGTAGTATCTTTTCACTATGTCTGTGTGATCGGTGGGAACGAGAACTGACTGTTTTGGAATGCTGGTTCGCGTTTGTGTTTGTTTTTGCAAAGTGTCGCGGTAAGCAAGAGTTGCCACCGTCTTTTATTTTATCCAACAAGGAAAGGACAAAAGCACAGAAAAATTCCTTTTCGAGATGTTTCTCTGGTTCGGGAGGTAGATTATAGAAAGGTAAGGTGTTAGCACCCTTTCTATCTGTGGTTATCCACGGGCTCTTAGGTACTTGCTCACTATGTTTTCAAAAGTTTGATTTTCTTTGTGATTGTGGGTTTTGAAAATAGTTTGTTGTTTTGAAGAGAGTGTAAGTGTGAAAAGTTTTGTTTTGTTTATAAAAGGAGCAAGTACTTAAGAACCTCTACCTACTCAAAAAGGAATTAAATTGTGCAAATGTCCTTTAGACAGTGCTATCCCACTATTGAGGAGTAGGTAGCACCGTCGTTGGAGTTTTCGGGTCAATTCGATTTTAGGGACGTGTGGTCACTAAAGCAATGTTAGGATGCTTTTAGCGGTAATCCTAATGTCTTAGATCATTTTATCTGAGGCAACCGTTTCAAGGCAACTTTATGATCTTTGGACAAAAGGACGACCTCTAAAACATCCTATACTTAATGACCACGTTCGAGGCAACCAAGTGAGTTGTACCCTAAGAGTGACATGTGCGAGTGTGTCAATTTTCAGTTTATATCATCTTTGTACATGTTATGGTGAGCTACTGTTGATTTTAAGTTAAGAGTTAATCTTGTCATGCAATCCTAGTTAGCATACATCTAAACAGTTAATATATGTACAGGAATTTAAAGTGCGGGAATTGTAAACCCTACGCTATTACAAAGCTTCGGGGAAGGGGATTATTTACATGTCCAAAATTGGGGGAAATAAAAGCTGTAAAGTAAAAGTCTTAGCTAAGTTATTACAAACCAGTAGGCAGTTACAATAAAATAAACGCGCGCGAATCTGAAAAATCCTAAGAATAAAAACTCTTTTTTGTTGTTTTACTTTATTTTTGGGAAAATAATCTAAATCTATTTAATTTTAATTTTTGGAAAAAGGTTAAGATAATTAAAAGGTTAATTAACAAAGTTAATTTAATAGAAAAAGAACTAGACTAATGTTTTTGTGGTTTTTTGATTTTAATGTTAATTAAAAAGATAAAAAAGAAGTCTACGAAAACAAAAATAAAATACAAGGGGGATCCTTCGATCCAAGGAGAAAAAAGGAGTTTCGACCCAGGGAGGGAATGGAAGCTTCGATTGGGCCAGACAGTAAGGCATGAGTAGCCTTCGATCCAGGGAAGAGGATTGTCTTTTGATAATGGAGGTCATGGCCTTCGATCCAGGAATGATATACCTCATTCGATCCAGCATGCTAATGGGTTCGATCCAGAGAAGGTATTTCATTCGATCTGGGATGTTATACCTGCAAAAGTATGTTAGCGAAATAATACACAGGGCCTGGGTATTGAACCCCAGGCCCTTCGATCCTGCGCTTGCTCGGTCTCTTCAGGCTATGTCTGCAGTAAATATTAACAAATGATGGACATGGCCTGGGTGCCAAACCCAGGCCTCTTAATCCTGTCTAGGATAGAAAATCGAAGGTAACAACCAGTATGAATGTATTATGCAAATATGAGGCTGCATAGTTTACCCTTTCTTACCAGCAGATTGGACTTTTAATTTGGGCGCTTCTTGGATGTAGGCACCTTCGATCTGGGGTTTCTGGGCGTGGATACTTTTGTTGAAGGGTTGCTTTGGCCTGGATCACTTCTGAAAAGGTTGACTACCTGTGGTGGGCAGCGTCTCCAACTCCTCCCTGTTTTGTTTCTGCAGAATTTTCTGTATATTTTTTCTCCCCTTTTTGTTCCACTTGTGATCTCTTTATATAGAGGGGGTGGAGGGGACAGGAAGACAAAGGTTTAAATTACCTTGATTATGTGTTTGACAATCATGAATGAGAATTTGTAACGTTGTCTAAACACATGGGATCTTGTCCCTTTTTGAATTTTAAATGACATGTAACTGGCCTTCGAATGCTCCCTTTCGAATGGGTTGATGGCCTCCTTCGAATGCTCCCTTTCGAATGGGCTGATGGCCTCCTTCGAATGCTCTTCGAAAGCTTCTTCGAATGGACCCTTTGAATGTTTCTTCGAATGGACCTTTTTGGAATTCCAATCGAAGGACACTGTTATAATGCCAATCGAAGTACTTGTCCATAATGTCAATCGAAAGGCTCCTTCAGAATACCAATCGAAGGGTCTTTCAGAATGCCAATCGAAAGCCTTGACATAATGCCAATTGAAAGCCTTGACATAATGCCAATCGAAAGCCTTGCCCATAATGCCAATCGAAGAGCTTGACAGAATTCCAATCGAAAGGCTCCTTCAGAACACCAATCGAAGGGTCTTTCAGAATGCCAATCGAAATGTACTTAAAGCACCACTTAAAAATTTTCCTTTTCCTTAGGCAAGAGTTTGTGATCAACCATGCAGGGGGAAGACTTTGGGAAACATGAGAGGGAAAATTTTGGGGTACAACAGTTGCCCCTGTTCAATTTTCTTAAACCTGAGGATGTAGATTGGCTTGCGTGCCTTTCGTGATCCGAAGATGGAAGATAATTGAACACTAGAGTGCCTAGAAATTTGCACTCGCATGGTGTAGTATCAGCATTGTGATGTAAGGAATGGGCTTACAGATTCCATTTGGAGATTGTTGGTAGGAGGATGGGCTTATAAATGCCATCTGCAGGAGTGTCGATCGCATAAGAGATTCCTTAGCGAGAACTTGCATACCTGTTGTTGTAGAAGATTCCACTGGGGAAGTCTAACTTTGTTGAGATTTAGGAATCTGCCTGTACTTCAACTGAGAGAATGCTTCAGCTGAGTTTTAAGAACCTGTTCATAATTCAATTGGGGGGAAACATCTTCATCAAGACCTAGGAACTGTCTCGTGCCCACCGGGAGTATACCGTTGTGGTTATAGAACTTGTCCATACTATGACGGAGGAAAACATCAAGATCTAGGAACTGACTCGTGCTCAATGGAGTATGCCGTTGAGGTTATAGAACTTGTCCACACTATGACAGAGGAGATGTGATGTTTTAGCTGGGGAAAATAAATCCCGGAGCTGCTGGAGAATAGAGTTGAGTCTGGATGATTGTCAGAATTGCGTCTGCATCTGGAGCGTATCTGAAATGTATTTGAATGAGTGACAGAATGACATCCGAATCTGGATCGTGTCTGGACTGTAATTTCAATGAGTGACAGAATGACATTCGAATATGGATCGTATCTGGACTGTAATTTGAATGAGTGACAGAATGACATCCAAATCTGGATCGTATCTGGACTGTCTCTAGAAGGAATCTGGAATAAGTATCAGAATGTCAACCATATCTGGATCACATCTGAATTGTCTCTAGAAGGGATCTGGAATAAGTATCAGAATGTCAGCCATATCTGGGTCGAATCTGAACTATCTCTAGAAGGAATCTGGAATAAGTGTCAGAATGTCAGCCATATCTGGATCGCATCTGAACTATCTCTAGAAGGGACCTGGAATATGTATCAGAATGTCAGCCATATCTGGGTCGCATCTGAACTATCTCTAGAAGGAATCTGGAATAAGTATCAGAATGTCAGCCATATCCGGGTCGAATCTGAACTATCTCTAGAAGGAGTCTGGAATAAGTATCAGAATGTGTGCCATATCTGGGTCGCATCTAAACTATCTCTAGAAGGAATCTCAGAAGATGATGATCTTTGCCTGTTGATTAATCTTTCCTGAAAAGGTAAAGAGTTAGTTGTATGCGATGTCATGATGTATGCATTGTCATGATGTATGCATTGTGTAATGATGTTCTCAAAATGAGATTTGTGTCATATGTATTGTGTATGCATATGTTATGAATGTTGTTGAAGTGTAATTTGGACTTGGACTTTGCTCAAAATGTTTCCACCGGGGATCCCTGCTTTGTTGTTTGAGGAGAACTCCGCTGGGGGATATTGAAAACTCTGTGGGGAGTATGTTTATTTCTGCTTGGGAAAAGAGTTTAGGAGTCTTAGTGGTTCGTTGCTCTACTGGGGAGTCGAAGTTGAACTGATATCTGGTCGGGTCCAGGTTTCGCAGTAACTTGCTGGGAATTTTGATGATGAACTCCACTGGGGATAGAAAGAACTTCGCTGGGGATGATCTTTCAGTTGCAACTTGCTGAGGATAACCCAGCTAGACTTTTGTGAGGATAATCTCTGGATTTGGCTGAGGAGACTTATTTGTGCTTCGCAGGGGACAAGCTTCCAGAGTCTACTGGGGAAGAGGAGTTGTGTTCCTTTGATTTGTAGTAGTTGGAGAGGCAACCCAAGCTGGGGAATCCTGGTGTTGTTGGGGAAATAAACCCTGTCTTCAGTCCGCTAGAGAGGTGACGTCTTTGTTGGGGGAAGTCCTCGAGGATTCTTGAGGTTGATTCAGCTGGGGAAAGGTTTTCAGAGATTAAACCCTTGCTGGGAGTCATCCTATGAAAAGGATTTTGGGGATATTTGTGATTGGCCCTAGTAGCAAGTGTTTGTGACATTGCCAGAAAATGTTTAATTGCACGTAACCCTTCACTGAGATTGTTGTTCAATGCCCCAAGTGACGGAGATGGAGACTTGCCCCTGGTTACTCTGTACTTCTTCAGAGATTTCTTGAAATCTTGACTGGACTGCCCCAGGTGTGATGGATAGTGACATGTCAAGTCCCCTTGTTGATAGGAGATTTGTCAATGGAAGTGTCATCTTTTTTGAAGTGATTTTGTTCACTGAGAGGGCTTTCGTTCATCAGATATTCGTTGTGTGAATTTCTCCGCTGTCAAATAAATAGCCAAATGCAAACATCGATATTCAAATAATGCAAAGATTATGCTTGTCTTGAAGTTTTGAAAAATGCGTTTTTTAGCAAAAAAACTTTTTATAAGACAAATTCAACACAAGATTTAGGGCAAAGCCTTACAGGAGTCAGGATACCTTTTGTAACAGTATGCTTTTGAACTAACATGTGCTTCAGTTAGGACTTTTGAAGGGTTGTAACATGGCTTGGTTCACGGTTTAAGAAACAAAGGATAAAGGCTCAAAGTATATTTGTACCCACCTGCTCTTCGTGATGTTCTCCAATCCTAAACTCAGTTAATTGTGCATCAAACTCTGTTCGGATTTGGAACGACGTTTTGGTGATGGTTCACACAAGTTGGACTTTTGAAGGCAGTCATCATTTTTTGCAACATTTTTCATGTTGTCGAGGATTTGTAGCGACCTCGTTCTTTTGATTTGTTATTCCTAACTTTTGCCTGACTGTTCCTGTTTTCGAGATTACAGTCAGCGGGATGCCCCAGCTTTCTTAAGCCTCCTTTATAGGTTTTGGCTCAGTGGGCTTTTCTCTTTTGAGAGATTGACTGCCTATGAGATAAGGAATCACCACTGTCTTTTGATTCCAGAGGAATGCTTCTGATGTTGTTCATCGTATTATGAACTGAGAGTTTTGCGACTTCAATGCGCATCTTTTTGAATTAACTGAGAGACTACCCTGCCCTAGGTTTAAATTAAAGGTTTCAATTTGTGAAAAGAACAGAAAACTCCTACTTCTTTGGCTCGAAGGGGTTGACTAGGGATTATTGTGATACGGTGGGAGAACTGACTATGGTTTTGCGTTTGTATTCGCAAATGTTGCGGTTAGCAAGAGTCGCCACCGACTTTTTATTTTATCCTAAGGAAAGGTTAAAAAGCACAGCAAAAACCTTTTGAGATGTTTTCTTGGGTTCGGGGAGTAGATTATAGAAAGGGAAGGTATTAGCACCCTTTCTATCCATGGTTATCCATGGGCTCTTAGTTACTTGCTTAGATCACTTGCCTTTTGTTTTTAATTGTTTTAAATGGTGCTTGAATGTGTGTGTGGGTTTTGAAAATGTTTTGAAAAGATGCCAATGTGGTGGCAACCTTTGTAATGATCCATGTGGGGATGTATACAAAGATGTATGTCTTTTGAAAAGGTTTTCATTTGTTTTTGAAAGTTGTTTTGAAAGTGTAGTGATGTGTGGTTTTGAAATTAGGCAAGTGTTTTGTTTTGCAAGTTTGATTCAAGTAACTAAGAGGTTATCTACTCCTAAATTTCTCAAAAGATTATTGCTATGCTTTAACCCTTTTAGCAAGTTTGTTCCACCATTGTATTTGGTGGACAATCTTGTGTTAGGATGTGAAAGGGACAGGCGCGGGTCATCGTTTAGACCATAATTGCAACGACGTTAAATGTCTTTGGGCAATTTTCTTTAAGGGACTTGATCATTTGTTTTTGTTTGTTTTGAAAAGTTTTGTCGAGGGACTATGATCATTCAAATTGTTTGCTTTTCCCAAAGAAGTTCAACATACAATATGGCCCATTTATTTGAAGGCAACAAGTGGAATACCCTAGGGGTGCAAGTGTGAGATGTGTGTCCATTTTCATGCTTGTTTGTCTTGAGATTAGGTCAAACTATTTTTTATCGTTTTTTCGCATACAAACCCTAATTCTAACATGTTATCATTAGAAAGCAATAAAGTGCGAAATTAAATTTACTAAACTATTACAAAACCAAATATGGGAAGGGGGATACAAATGTTCAAATGGGGATATTGACAAGAATTTAAATCTAAATTATTACATTATTTTGAATATTTGCAAGGTAAATAAATTGCATAATTAAATGTAAATTAGATAAATATGTGAAATGCAAAAAAGAAAGTTTTTATATGTATGAGAAAAGTATGGTTTATGTAAAATAAAATAAGAAAATAAAAAGTATTATTTTGAGTATTTTTAACTTTTAGGGCAAAAACCCTAATTTTAATGAAAATGGATATTAATTGATTTAATATAAACATTTATTTATTATTTACAAAAATAAAAATAAAATGAAGTATATTATGAAAAAAAGTATTTTTGTATCAAATATTAAAAATAATAAAATATATATATTTTGGTATTTTTACTCTAAGTATATTAATATATATATATATATATATATATATATATATATATATATATATATATATATATATATATATATATATGTATATTTATATTATCTTAAATATGTATTATATTCAAATAATAATAATAATTAATTTTTTTGGAAAATAGTATTTTTTATGTGAAATATTTTTAGAGGATAATATAAAATAAAAATAAAAATAGAAGTGCTTTTACATATTTTTCTATTTTTCCTAGATAATAATATATATATGTATTTATGTATAAACAAAGGTAATAAACAAATAAATATGCAATAAATACAAAAAATGATGAAAAAAATATTTTCAAAATTTTAATGTGCTGGAAAAAAATAAACAAGTCAAACAAAAAAGGAAAAAGTCAAAAATGTTAAAAAATGAACAAATGGGCTCAGGGGGGTGAGAAAATGGAAATATGGTGCAAAAAGAAGAAACCACACAGGCCCAGCCCATGTAGCTTCATCTTCAACCTCAGAACACTTCCTTGTTCAAAAACACGCGTTTTCTAACTCCTCATTCCTTGATCTTTTGCCAAATCTTCCAACATGAAACCTGTAGAGCTTGAAACCACGGTTCTAGACATATAAAGAAGTCAAGCTAACTCTCAGAAATGAGAGAGAATTTCTTCTCTCCCAAATCCTGACCTAATTTTTTAACCATGTTCAGACATAAAATTCTCTAAGCACACGAAATATAAATGAAATCTAAACATATGAGCATGTTCAGGGCTATGATTGTGACATATTTTCTTCAAAAACCTAAAGCTAACAATGCCTAATAAGGGAGATAGAACTCCATGAATATACCTGTTCAGTTGGAATCGAGCTTTGCAATGGAGGATGTTTCAGAGTGAAATGATGACTTGTATAGCTTCCTTGAAGTGTAAGGATGCTTTTCCAAGTCCTACTTTGTCTTGAAACTCCCTGAATCGAGCTAGTGAACTCCAACTGCAAAACAGAAATTTAAAAATGGTGAAGTGGCTTGGAGGTGTTACAGGTCAGGTTTCAGGACATGGTTAGCTTGCATATGTTGTAAGGAAGGTAGAGGAACAAGTTTGGACAAGAATGCTCGAAGGGATTGAGAGATAGCACTCAATCTGCAGGGCTTGCTCTGTTTGAGCAGTTTTGTGGTGTTTCTGAGATGGAGAGTGCTTGAGAGGCAAATGGCTCGTGCAAAAGCTTGGTTGGGTAGTTTGGAATGTGTTTGATAGCTTTTGTGTTGTGTGTCTATGCTGAGATGAGAGTTGTGATAAGTTATGGACTTTTCTTGAACTTGAAGCAAACAAAAGCAAGTTGAGGTTTTTAGGTCAGTAGGGGGCCTCCTAATGTGCTGCATAATCCTCTCTTGATCAGAGCAACTTGTCCATAATCTTGTGCCAAAAGGATTTAGCTTGTACCTTCTTGATTTTCAATTGGACATAAAGCTAACCTTTTCAAGAATGGAAAGTTTACTTTATCTAAAAATGGATCAATCTTGTGTACAATGCTTGAACTCATGGAACAACACCTTGGCACAATGAACAAGCATTAAATTAAGGAGTGTAATTTGGTTTAAGGTCCTGTAAAGTAGCACAAACTATGCTGAGTTCAAATTTGCAAAGTTATGAACATGTTTTGATGAAGAACAAAAGTGAATTTTTGCCAACTTGTGAAATTTGAATCTCTCAAGTTATGAGGTTGTTTGATGAGTTCTTGGACATTTTGGAAAGCTTGGAATGTGTACTACAATCCATATTTGAAATGCAAATTAAAATTCCAAGTGGAAGGGTATGAAAAGTGGCCTTGAAGTGGGGTAGAAAACCTTGTCAAAATAGGTTAAAATTTCACTAAGTTAAAAATGGTTTAGTGCCCTTATTCAAAAAATTGTAACTTGAGATACAAGCTTCAAATGAGAAAACTTTGTGAATCAAAGTTGTAGATTATGCAACAAGCTACAACTTTCATGTTTTGACTTTTGTTTGAATCCAAATGGATCTTGATGAAAAGGTGGGGCAAAGTTGGGAAAAAATTAGGGTTTTTCATAACTTAGAAAAATTCTAAGTTATGAAAAATTCCATTTTCAAACCCTAATTTGCATTTTGTGATTTCTTGGTGAACAAGTTTCATGATTTGGCATGTTTTGATGAAAAATGAATCTTGACTTTTGATTTTGACCAAAAAGTCAAAGTTTGACTTTTCAGTATACAGTCAAAATTGATCAATTGACTGGGAAATTCAACTGTCAATCTTGTGTACTTGGGGTCTTTTGAGCTTGATGAATGTGTCAAGACCATTTAATTGAGTCCTTGAGTCCATATGTGAACTTGGTTTGCCATTGGCTAGGTCAAACAGTCGAAAATTGCCTTTGTGCAGTCAAAACCCTAAAAATGACCATTTTGCCCTTTTGGTGATCTGATCAAATTTCTTGTGGAATTGTGATCCAAACTTGATCAAATGGTCCATATGAGTTCATAATGTTGATGTGGATCAAATTTCATGAGATTTGACTGTCAATTGGCCACAGTTGACTTTTTCTCCAATACAGCTGATTTCTAGGTCAACTGTCCAACTGACTGGGCAAAACTTGGAATCAAGATTTGAAACTTGGTGAGGATAAACTTGGGAGTCCAACATGAAGCATGAAAGTCATCTTAGGCTTTTTAGGTCAAAACATCCTTGGGCAAGCACAAACCCTAATTTGAGTCCACAGTGCAAGGAGAAGTCTTGAGCAGAGGAAACCCTAACTGGATCTTGATCTTCAAGGTTCTTGTGATGAGAAAATGTTGAGGAAATGGGAGGGCAAATTTTGGGGTACAACAGTTGCCCCTGTTCAATATTCTTGGACCTGAAGAGTTAGATTGGCAAGTTTGCCTTTCGTGACTCGAGGGTAAAAGGAGATTGGACACTAGAGTGCCCGGAAATTTGCACTCGCATGCTGGAGTCTTAACAATGTGATGTCAGGAATGGGCTTATAGATGCCATTTGGAGGTGGTGGATAGGGAGATGGGCTTATAGATGCCATCTGGAGATGCGACAGAACCTTGTCGGGAATGGGCTTATAGATGCCATTTGGAGGTGTTGATCGCATAAGAGATTCCTTAGCGAGAACTTGTATATTTGAGAAAGACGGATGTTTTCCTGGCTTGTTACAGGTGTTGATCTTCAGTCTCCTTATGCAGATATGCCCTGGCTAGATACAGGTATCGAATCTACAATCGGTTGCTCACAGACGTGCCCTGGCTGGATACAGGAGTCGAATCTGGAAATAGTCGTTAAATAGATGTGCCCTGGCTGGATACAAGAATCGAATCTTCGAACTCTTCAGACGTGCCCTGGCTAGATACAGGAATCGAGTCTGGGAACGTGGTCAACAGATATGCCCTGGCTGGATACAGGAATCGAATCTGGAGATGTTGTAGTTGATAGATGTGCCCTGGCTGGATACAGGAATCGAATCTTCGAACTCTTCAGACGTGCCCTGGCTAGTTACAGGAATCGAGTCTGGAAACGTGGTCACTCTCAGATGTGCCCTGGCTAGATACAGGTATCGAATCCGGAATTGTGACAGTTGAAGGTAGTTGTTTTTGGGATTGTCTTTTTCCTGAAAAGGCAAAAACGTAAGTTGTATGCAATGTCATGATGTATGATATGCATGATGTTATGATGTTCAACATGAGATGGTGTTGTATGCGCTTTATAATATATGTAAGCAAGATGTATGAAAATGTGAAATGTTTATGGATGTAATTTCGCTTTAGGAAAATAAATCCTTGACGATCGGCCGGGGAATTGCTCTTGTGGAAGAGATACTTGGCCGAAGTTTTGATGCGAGGCCTGTTGAGGACTCTAATGATGGATTCCGCTGGGGATAATGATGATAAACTCCGCTGGGGATTGAAGGAACTTTTCCGAGGGCGGTCTTCCGTGGTTTTTAGCTGAGGATAACCCAGTTATAAGTCCTCGTGAGGAAATAACTCTAAATAAAACTCAGGAGAGACGTCCATACTCTGCAGGGGATAAGCTTCTAGAATCTACTGGGGATGAGCTTTAAGACCTGCCGGGGAATGCTGTGCTTTCAGAATCGACGGGGAACCAACTCTGCTTGGGGAAAGTACTACTGAACCTTGTTTTACTCTGCGGGGCGTTGAGATGATTTGGCCACATTCTTCAGTTGAACCTACCTTGGTACCTTGGCGGACAAAACAACCAGACTGCATTAGACAACTTCATGTTGCCCCTATCTCTGACGTCACCTGTAATCGATCTCTCGTTTCATATGCAAATATTTATGAATTAGCAATTTAATGTCAAATGCATATATCAAAAATGAACATTGGACGTTCTTCGCAAGACAAAACAGAAAAAGGAAAACAATGGTAATTTGTATGGACAAGTGAATTTGTATTGATTTAAACTTTGCCTGTGAATAGGCGTTTTTTGTACAAGAGGCTGATACCCTAGTAAGAGGATATCGCCGAATAGTATAGAGTTTACAATTTGAAAAAGGAAACAAAACAGCTATGTGAACAATCCCACTGGGTTCCAACTCTGCTATTGCCTTTATGTCTTCGAACGTCTCATCGCTTTGCTGCCTAGTTGAAGATGAAGCTGATTGGTCGATGCCGAAACCTGGAGCCAGATAGTTGATATCGAATTCCGGATGCGAAGTGATCCAATGAGACATAGTGTTACGCTTTTATCCCTAACTTTTGCCTGGACCGCCCTTTCGGGTTTTCAGTCCACCGGGATACGCATTTTTGCCCAAGCCGCCTTTTCAGGTTTTCGACTTGCCGGGTGTACAGATTTTTATTCATTTCATCCCTTATTTTTGCCCGAACCCTTTTGGTTCGCCGGGAAGCCCTTATTTTTGCCTAGGTATGTCAACCTAGCGGGTCTCTTATTCATGCGTAGTATTTTTTCACTATGTCTGCATTGGCGGGGTGAGGAAGGTCGTCACCATCCATGGTGGTTAGGATCATGGCTCCTCCTGAGAACACACGTTTAACCACAAATGGCCCTTCGTATGTAGGGGTCCATTTGCCCCGGGGATCACTTTGAGGAAGGATGATGCGTTTGATTACCAGGTCCCCAACTTGATACTCTTGCGGTCTGACTTTCTTGTTAAATGCCCTGATCATCCGCTTTTGATATGTTTGACCATGACAGATAGCAGTGAGCCTCTTTTCGTCAATCAGATTTAATTGATCAAGTCGAGTCTGGATCCAATCATCTTCATTCAAGTCTGCATCCTTCATTATCCGGAGAGAGGGTATCTGGACTTCAATTGGCAAGACTGCCTCCATGCCATAGACCAAGGAGAAGGGAGTTGCCCCGGTTGACTACCTTGCTGAGGTGCGGTACCCATGAAGAGCGAACGGTAACATCTCGTGCCAATCTTTATAGGTCACTGTCATCTTCTGCACAATTTTCTTGATATTTTTATTGGCTGCCTCTACAGCCCCATTCATCTTTGGCCGGTAGGGAGAAGAATTGTGGTGCTGTATCTTGAATTGTTCACAGAGTTCAGTGATCATTTTGTTATTGAGATTGGTACCATTGTCCGTAATGATTCTTTCCGGGACGCCGTACCGACAGATCAGATTATGCCGGATGAAACGTGCCACGACGCTCTTGGTTACTGTGGCATAGGAGGCTGCCTCAACCCATTTCGTGAAGTAATCGATCGCCACCAAGATGAAGCGATGCCCATTGGATGCCGTCGGTCGGATCTCACCGATCATATCGATGCCCCACATTGCGAAAGGCCAAGGTGCCGTCAGGACATTCAAAGGAACCGGAGGGATGTGCACCTTGTCAGCATAGATCTGGCATTTGTGACAAGTTCGGGAGTGTTGGTAACAATCGGCTTCCATTGTGGACCAGAAATATCCTGCCCGAAGGATTTTCTTAGCCATGGTATGTCCACTGGAATGCGTTCCGAATGTACCTTCATGCAGTTCTATCATGATTTTCTCTGCTTCAGCCTTATCCACACAACGTAGTAGAGTCGAATCATGATTCCGTTTGTAGAGAATGTCGTTGCTGAGGAAGAATTTTGCAGCAAACCTCCTCATGAACTTCTTATCATTGACAGATGCCCCTTCAGGGTATTCCTGAGCTTCCAAGTACCTCTTCACCTCATGATACCAGGGTTTCTCAGTGACCTTCTCAACCTCGAGCTCGCAGCAGTATGCCGGTTCATCCAACTTCCAGATTATGATTCGGGGAGCCTCATTGTCCCATTTAACTTTGAACAATGAAGACATCGTAGCTAGGGCGTCCGCTAGCTGATTCTCCTCTCGAGGGAAGTGCTCAAAAGTTATCTCTTCAAAGTGGGGAAGCAAGGTCAACACATACTCTTTGTAAGGAATAAGATTCGGGTGTTTCGTATCCCACTCGCCTTTGATCTGATTGATCACGAGAGCGGAATCTCCGAAAACACTTAGAAATTTGATCCTTAAGTCGATTGCAGCTTGTAAACCCATGATACATGCCTCATATTCTGCCATATTGTTGGTGCAGCTGAAACATAATTGGGCGGTGAGGGGAGTATGAGTTCCTTTGGGAGATATGATTACAGCGCCGACGCCGTTACCCAAAGCATTGGAGGTTCCATCAAAATGCATAGACCATTGGGATCCTTCCTCAGGTCCTTCATCCGGTCCAGGTACTTCACAGTCAGTTACCACCATGATGTCTTCGTCCGGAAAATCAAAGTTCAATGATTGGTAATCATCCACAGGTTGGTGTGCCAAATGATCCGCCAGTACACTTCCCTTAATTGCTTTCTGAGTTGTATACTGGATGTCATATTCTGTCAAGATCATTTGCCATCTCGCTATTCTTCCAGACAGAGCGGGCTTTTCAAATATGTACTTGATGGGATCCATCTTTGAAATCAATAAAGTAGTGTGAGTCAGCATATACTATCTCAGCCGGCGAGCAGCCCATACAAGAGCGCAGCAAGTTTTCTCAAGCAGTGAGTAACGAGACTCACAATCGGTAAACTTTTTGCTCAAGTAATAAATAGCGTGCTCTTTTCGGCCAGACTCGTCATGCTGCCCCAGCACACACCCCATTGAATTGTCAAGTACTGTCAAATATAGTATCAGAGGTCTCCCTTCTACCGGTGGCATAAGAATGGGTGGCTCTTGAAGGTATTCCTTTATCCTTTCAAAGGCAGCCTGACATTCATCGTTCCAGCATACTACTTGATCTTTCTTCAGTAATTTGAAGATTGGCTCACAAGTAGCAGTTAGATGTGAGATGAATCGGGCAATGTAATTCAGTCGTCCTAGGAAACCTCTGACTTCTTTCTCTGTTTTTGGAGTCGGCATCTCTTGTATGGCTTTTACCTTGGCAGGGTCCACCTGAATACCTTTATCACTTACAATGAAACCTAGCAATTTCCCGGATCTCACCCCAAAGGTACATTTGTTGGGATTCAGCCTCAGCTTGTATAATTTGAGTCGGTCAAACAACTTCCTCAGATGGTCAAGGTGCTCCTCCTCAGTTTGAGACCTTGCAATCATGTCATCAACGTATACCTCAATCTCATGATGGATCATATCATGAAATAAAGCAACCATGGCATGTTGATAGGTTGCCCCAGCATTTTTCAATCCGAATGGCATGACCTTATAACAGAAGGTGCCCCACTGAGTCACAAAGGTAGTCTTCTCCATATCCTCTGGAGCCATCTTGATCTGGTTATACCCCGAAAAACCATCCATGAAGGAGAACACCTTGTGTTGAGTTGTATTGTCAACAAGGACATCAATGTGAGGTAGGGGGAAGTCATCCTTGGGGCTGGCCCTGTTCAGATCCCTGTAGTCAACACACATTCTGACTTTACCGTCCTTCTTCGGCACTGGCACAACATTGGCAACCCACTGAGGGTAAGAAGTCACTGCAAGGAACCCGGCATCAAACTGCTTCATAACCTCGGCCTTGATCTTTTCAGACATCTCTGGACGCATCCGTCGGACTTTTTGCTTTACCGGAGGGCAATCTTCCTTGGTTGGCAGGTGGTGAACTACAATGTCGGCATCCAAACCAGGCATATCTTCATAGGACCAAGCAAAGATCTCCATGTAATCCTGTAGCATCTGGATCAATCGTTGCTTCACGCTGAGCTCTAGATTGGCACCAATCTTGACCTCTTTCCTATCTGTTTCAGTACCCAGATTAATTGTCTCCACCGGCTCTTCATGCGGTTGAATAGCCCTCTCTTCCTGGAGTAGCAGTCTTGCGAGTTCACCAGGCACTTCGCAATCATCTTCACCTTCGTCCTCGGCCAAGTCGATCGGATTTTCGAAGTCATAACTGGCGGTAGCAGAGCTGTTACCAGTGAGATCCATAGTGGATTGAAACCTGTATAAGTGAGTGTGTGTAAATATAGCTGTTTTGCAATATATATAACACAGGAAGGAAAAGAGCACAAGATTTGAAATGCAACAAACGTCCAATGTTTTGATTGATGATATATGAAAATGTCATACAAAAAGCCCTCACAAATGGAGCTACGATGCCCCGGGTAGGACATCGAGCCAACAAAGTTTTAAAATATCGTTTGTTACAAATTGGAAATCAAAAGAAATTAATTACTGCGTGACAAATGTGATAGGGGTAAAATCCTTTGCCGTCCAGTTGCTCGGTCCGTCGCTGGTAGACGGGTAGATCCAACTGTCAAACTCTGCTTCCTCCACATCCTCCTCAATAGCATTCACCCTTGAGCTGGAGATAAACACCGGAGCCTTTCTGATCTTCTCTTTGCGTACAGCCTTCTGAGCCTCTGCAGTAAAGCCTAGCCCAAACTTGTCATTCTTCTGAGTGAAGTCAGGAAGCTGACCCCAGTTCGCACAATTGCCTTTCTGAACCACAACCCGGGCATCCCTTAGGGAAGCCATCTTCAAGGAAACATTCTCTTCGACCACTGCCTCTGCCGCTGCTGAAATTGGATGTACCTCCTCGAAATGCTGAAAGGGGGTTTCAATAAACTCCCCGTCCATCTCAATGTATCTGAAGGAATTCAAATGGCTCACCATATACTCCTCTTCTCCTTGCACAGTGACGATCTTCCCCCTGACGGGATACTTCAGCTTCTGGTGCAAGGTAGAGGTCACTGCCCCAGCTTTATGAATCCAAGGTCGACCCAGTAGACAAGAGTATGATGGACGTATATCCATCACATAAAAGGTAGAGTCGAATACTTGAGAGCCCACACGAATAGGGATGCTAACCTCTCCATGAACCATCCTTTTAGAACCGTCAAAGGCCCTGACGATGATATTGCTGGGCTTCAGTTCTAGGCCTTCGTAATCCAAACGGTCTAAAGCCTTTTTCGGTAGAACATTCAAGGAAGAACCAGTATCCACCAATACATGCGCCAGAGTAGTGCCCCTGCATTCGATAGAGACATGCAGAGCATCGTTGTGGTCTCTTCCCTTCGCGGTCAGGTTAGCATCTGAAAAACCCAGGCCATTGTCTGCTGTCAGATTTGCTATGCAATCAGTGAACTGGACTGCAGACGTCTCCTGCGGTACATGGGCCGTCTTGAGAAATGAGATCAAGGCCTTAGCATGGGCCTCGGAGCATAGCAATAAGGAGAGCAGGGAGATCTTGGAGGGCGTATGCCCCAGTTGCTCGACAACATTGAAATCACTTTTCTTTATTATTTTCAAGATCTCCTCCATTTCTTGTTGGGAGGCCTCAGCATTTATGGGTATTGGTGCCTCCATCCGGGCAGGCTCTTCTTCAATCCCTTTGCCCCGAGCATTTGATGACTCGGCAGCAGGGGAACCAACTTGATCAGCAACAGGAACAGGTAAACTTATAGGTTTTATAAGGAGGGGTTTTCGAGTAGCGGGCGGTGCAATGTCAGGCGAGAAAAGCCTGCCACTGCGGGTAACTTTGGCTGGACCAGTGATATCGCAGATACTGGCGCCAGTGTCGAATTCTTGTTTGATTCCATTCACATATACGTCCGCCCCATAATTCCAGGGTACAGCTTTATCAGATACGTAGGGGAGAGGCCCCGGAACAGTAATAATCACAGGTGCAACAGTCATGATTTGAACAGGCTTCTTTGGGAGAGCCTTGATTGGATTATTGAAGATGGTAACCACAGAAACTTCTTTTATCAGAACCAACTGAACAGCAGACTTTTTGAATAGAATTTCCTTGCTATCCATTAGGCCTTGGATGCCTAATCTCAGCAAGGGACAATCAGATAGGGAAACAGCACAGAACAGGCAACCTTCACCGCAACCCGGAAATAAACCGGCCCGCAGTAGGTTCTTCTTAACGGTCTTCAGAGGGGTAACAACTTCATTTACCGAAACAGCGTACATTTCTTCCTCAATGGCATTTACTCTATGCTGGGGCATAGGAGCAGTTACAACATTTGGTCTCTCCGGCGCTTCAAACTGAATTTCCTTTGCGTCGATCAAATCCTGCACTTTGTTTCTCAAGGCCCAGCAATCATCAGTAGTGTGCCCGGGACTATCAGAATGATAAGCACACCGGGCATTTGGGTTATACTTAGGAGACGCAGTGTTGACGACCTTAGGAGCTTCTTTGAGGGTCACCAGGTTGGTGGATAACAGTTGGGGTAAAATTTGAGATAAGGTCATACTCAGTCGGGTATACTGCCTCTTGGGCCTTTCGCTTCTTTGTTGATTGTACTGCTGAGGAGCAGCAACAGGTTTGGAGATGACCAAAGCATTGACGGCTTGGCGACTTTCGGGTTTGACTTGTCTTCTAGGACCATAGACGGCGCTTGTTTCTTTCTTAAACGGCCTCTTCTCAGCACTTGTGGAGGCAGCCTTTTGTATTTTGCCTGACCTGATGCCAGCTTCAATTCTTTCTCCCGTCAATATCAAATCTGTAAACCCAGCGGAGGAGTTACCAACCAAATGATTGAAAAACGGACCAGACAAAGTCCCAAGGAACATATCAACCAGCTCACGATCAGTCAATGGAGGCTGCACCCTGCCAGCCAAATCTCTCCATTTTTGAGCGTACTCTTTGAACCCTTCACCCGTTCCTAGAGACATACCCTGAAGTTGGGTACGCGTAGGAGCGAGATCAGAATTGTATTGGTATTGTCTGTAGAATGCGGTTTCCAAATCTTCCCAGTGTCGGATGCTGGCTCCATCCAATTGGTAAAACCATTCAAGCTGTGACCCCGAGAGGCTATCTTGGAAGAAGTGAATCCAGAGGTTCTTATCTGCCGTGTAAGGTTGGATTTTCCTTACGTACGACCTTAGATGTAGCTTTGGACAGGAGACCCCATCATACTTGGCGAAGGCAGGTGCCTTAAACTTGTGTGGAATTACTACTCCAGAAGATAACCCCAAATCTCCGAAATCCAGCCCCGGCACATTCTGAATTTCCATGGCGCTTAAGCGGTCCTCCAATTGCTTGTATCTGTCAGCAGCAGGTGGGTATTGTTCGTCGTTATAGTCCGTCTCGTTGTCGGAGACTGCGGGACTAGGAGCTCCTCCCCCTTGGGGACTGTTTTTCTCAGCAGAAGAAGTGGTTGGATCAGCTTCATTATGGAGTGTGTTCCCAAATCTGCGTCCGGTGTTGAACAATGCAGTCCTCTTTTTCTTCTTCTTCTTTAGGAGTAGAGTCTTCAACTCTTGCTGACCTTGGGCTAGGCTTAGGACCATCTCTTGGAACTGTGCACTTTGGGCCTGAAGGGCCTTGATTGCTTGCTCACTGGAGGATTCTGGATTCATGATGACTGTTCACACAAACAGCGAAGAAAATTAAGCAACCTGTGAAATAGGGTACCTGCTATGCATATGGTGCAATGGAATGCGTATGTTTTATGTTTTCAAAGACAAACAAGATTCAACTCTGTAGACAAAAAAGGGAAACACACTTCATTAGATTAAAATTTCAATTGTTCAACAACTGGCCCTTAGGCATTACAGGAATGAAAAATACTGGAAAGGAAATAAACTACAAAAGGAAACAATCAAAGCTCATCAATGCTCCCATGGCCTTCTCTTTTCAGTGCTGATGTAGTTGTTCAGGACCCGTTCTTCTTCCAATTGCTTAGTCAGCCTCCGGATCTTCCGTTCCTGCTCGTTGAACTTCTCCCGATAGAAATCTCGTTCTTCCTTTAGCTGCGCCCAAGATCTCTTCATGGTGTCAAAATCAGTAGGTATCTGAGGAGGGAGGACAGTTGGAGGAACCCCATCCTCATCAGGGGATTCAAGAATGAGAGGTCTAACAGCTTCGTAGGGCATACCTAACTTCTGAGCACGGATGCGGACCCATTTGCAATAGGGCTTTAATGGCAGAGAAGTCTTTGGTCCCAACTCATGTGGGTTGGCTTTGTGGATTCTGTCCCAAGCTCTAATGAATCCCTGGCGTAGTTTGTCACTGTCTGCCTGAAACTCAAAATGGAAGTGAGGAACCAGCATTTCATGAGGCCCATCTCCTCTGGCTCTTCCAAACTGACGGAGAGCTAAACACGGATTGTAAGAGATTCCTCATTGGATACCAATCAACGGGACATTAGGGTATTCTCCGCAACGGTCGATAACAGCTACCTCCTCCAAACCTCTGAGAGTCCAGGTGATGTCATTATCAGTGAGAGACATTAACCTCCGAGCCCAACCTTTTCCTTCTTCATTCTTCAGCACGAACTTAGGAAGGTGCGAAATAAACCACCTTACTAGCAAAGGAGCACAACACCACGGAGTTCCCCGTTTTCGAGCAGTACGAGCATAGAGTTGTTGTAGAATATCACCCAAAAGAGTGGGTACCGGATTCCGAGACATGAAGATCCTTATGACATGGATACTGATAAAAGTGTCAGGGTTGGGAAACAATACCAGACCATAGATCAAAAGAGCCAGAATATCCTCGTATGCCTTGAAGTCCAAGTCATTCCAGAAATCATTAGCCTTGCCAACCAGAAATTTGACCAAAAAGCCCTTGACCCCATTTCTAGTTTCCCAGTTGGACAAAACCTCTTCCTTGGTCAAGGGGAGAATTGCAGCAATCTCTTCAGGCCTAGGAGTCTTCTCCAAACCAGTGAATGGAGTTTGTTCCAAGACAGGAATCCCAAGCAAATAAGAAAATTCTTCCAGGGTAGGAACCAGCTGGAAGTCTTGAAAGGTGAAACAATGGTACAGAGGGTCATAAAACTGGGTCAGAACACTTATCAGTTGTTGGTCCCATTTTGCAGTGACCAAGCCAAGGAGAGAACCATGTATGTTGATGAAGGAGGTAGTGTTTGGAATCCTTCCAACCAAATCCTTGAGTAAAACTGGTGGTTGAACAAAGTTGAGCCGGACAGTATTTCTATGCACGGGCATCATGATGTCCTACAAAATAGAGCAAAGATGAAACCTTTTTGTCTTTGAAATGGGTTAGCCTTTTATACAGGATGCATGCAATGGTATGATGGCATGATGCTATGATGAAGCACACCACAAGTATTCACATAGGCAAATAAGGCACACAAGTCACACAAGACACCCTTAGGTTTCAGGCCAGCATGAGTTTCAGGTATTACCCTCTTTTGGTTTTGTTGGTTAAAACCTGTCCTATCAAAAGTAACCGGGTTCTAGAGGATCTCAAATCATTGGCTACCCTCAATCGGTCATAACTCCAGCATCGCAATCTTTTCTCGCGGCCAGAACCATCTCGAGAGTTTAGCCTCAATGAGTGTAGCATACTGCTACTGTCCTAATAGCCAAGTTGGTCAATTTAGGGTTCTAAGGTTGGTTGGTGTTAAATGACCCCTTAGAAGACCTATATTCTCCCCGTTACAACACAAGGGATATAGGTATAAACTAAGATGCCACACCAATGTAGCCACTGCTTCACCCATGTCGGTCTACGCCGGACAGGTCCCTCACAGATTATGCTACCTAAAAAGGGTATATCCCAGATCCGGGTTAGGATCTATGAACTCCGATGCAAAGCCCATAAATACAAAAGCAAACAAAGCAAACAATTGAAAACAAAGGTGATCTAAGCCCTAAGGTTACTCCACTTTTAAAAGTTATCCCCAGCAGAGTCGCCAGTTCTGTGATACGGTGGGAGAACTGACTATGGTTTTGCGTTTGTATTCGCAAATGTTGCGGTTAGCAAGAGTCGCCACCGACTTTTTATTTTATCCTAAGGAAAGGTTAAAAAGCACAGCAAAAACCTTTTGAGATGTTTTCTTGGGTTCGGGGAGTAGATTATAGAAAGGGAAGGTATTAGCACCCTTTCTATCCATGGTTATCCATGGGCTCTTAGTTACTTGCTTAGATCACTTGCCTTTTGTTTTCAATTGTTTTAAATGGTGCTTGAATGTGTGTGTGGGTTTTGAAAATGTTTTGAAAAGATGCCAATGTGGTGGCAACCTTTGTAATGATCCATGTGGGGATGTATACAAAGATGTATGTCTTTTGAAAAGGTTTTCATTTCTTTTTGAAAGTTGTTTTGAAAGTGTAGTGATGTGTGGTTTTGAAATTAGGCAAGTGTTTTGTTTTGCAAGTTTGATTCAAGTAACTAAGAGGTTATCTACTCCTAAATTTCTCAAAAGATTATTGCTATGTTTTAACCCTTTTAGCAAGTTTGTTCCACCATTGTATTTGGTGGACAATCTTGTGTTAGGATGTGAAAGGGACAGGCGCGGGTCATCGTTTAGACCATAATTGCAACGACGTTAAATGTCTTTGGGCAATTTTCTTTAAGGGACTTGATCATTTGTTTTTGTTTGTTTTGAAAAGTTTTGTCGAGGGACTATGATCATTCAAATTGTTTGCTTTGCCCAAAGAAGTTCAACATACAATATGGCCCATTTATTTGAAGGCAACAAGTGGAATACCCTAGGGGTGCAAGTGTGAGATGTGTGTCCATTTTCATGCTTGTTTGTCTTGAGATTAGGTCAAACTATTTTTTATCGTTTTTTCGCATACAAACCCTAATTCTAACATGTTATCATTAGAAAGCAATAAAGTGCGAAATTAAATTTACTAAACTATTACAAAACCAAATATGGGAAGGGGGATACAAATGTTCAAATGGGGATATTGACAAGAATTTAAATCTAAATTATTACATTATTTTGAATATTTGCAAGGTAAATAAATTGCATAATTAAATGTAAATTAGATAAATATGTGAAATGCAAAAAAGAAAGTTTTTATATGTATGAGAAAAGTATGGTTTATGTAAAATAAAATAAGAAAATAAAAAGTATTATTTTGAGTATTTTTAACTTTTAGGGCAAAAACCCTAATTTTAATGAAAATGGATATTAATTGATTTAATATAAACATTTATTTATTATTTACAAAAATAAAAATAAAATGAAGTATATTATGAAAAAAAGTATTTTTGTATCAAATATTAAAAATAATAAAATATATACATTTTGGTATTTTTACTCTAAGTATATTAATATATATATATATATATATATATATATATATATATATATATATATATATATATATATATATATATATATATATATATATATATATATATATATATATATATATATATATATATATATATATATATATATATATATATATATATATATATATATATATATATATATATATATATATATATATATATATATATATATATATATATATATATATATATATATATATATGTATATTTATATTATCTTAAATATGTATTATATTCAAATAATAATAATAATTAATTTTTTTGGAAAATAGTATTTTTTATGTGAAATATTTTCAGAGGATAATATAAAATAAAAATAAAAATAGAAGTGCTTTTACATATTTTTCTATTTTTCCTAGATAATAATATATATATGTATTTATGTATAAACAAAGGTAATAAACAAATAAATATGCAATAAATACAAAAAATGATGAAAAAAATATTTTCAAAATTTTAATGTGCTGGAAAAAAATAAACAAGTCAAACAAAAAAGGAAAAAGTCAAAAATGTTAAAAAATGAACAAATGGGCTCAGGGGGGTGAGAAAATGGAAATATAGTGCAAAAAGAAGAAACCACACAGGCCCAGCCCATGTAGCTTCATCTTCAACCTCAGAACACTTCCTTGTTCAAAAACACGCGTTTTCTAACTCCTCATTCCTTGATCTTTTGCCAAATCTTCCAACATGAAACCTGTAGAGCTTGAAACCACGGTTCTAGACATATAAAGAAGTCAAGCTAACTCTCAGAAATGAGAGAGAATTTCTTCTCTCCCAAATCCTGACCTAATTTTTTAACCATGTTCAGACATAAAATTCTCTAAGCACACGAAATATAAATGAAATCTAAACATATGAGCATGTTCAGGGCTATGATTGTGACATATTTTCTTCAAAAACCTAAAGCTAACAATGCCTAATAAGGGAGATAGAACTCCATGAATATACCTGTTCAGTTGGAATCGAGCTTTGCAATGGAGGATGTTTCAGAGTGAAATGATGACTTGTATAGCTTCCTTGAAGTGTAAGGATGCTTTTCCAAGTCCTACTTTGTCTTGAAACTCCCTGAATCGAGCTAGTGAACTCCAACTGCAAAACAGAAATTTAAAAATGGTGAAGTGGCTTGGAGGTGTTACAGGTCAGGTTTCAGGACATGGTTAGCTTGCATATGTTGTAAGGAAGGTAGAGGAACAAGTTTGGACAAGAATGCTCGAAGGGATTGAGAGATAGCACTCAATCTGTAGGGCTTGCTCTGTTTGAGCAGTTTTGTGGTGTTTCTGAGATGGAGAGTGCTTGAGAGGCAAATGGCTCGTGCAAAAGCTTGGTTGGGTAGTTTGGAATGTGTTTGATAGCTTTTGTGTTGTGTGTCTATGCTGAGATGAGAGTTGTGATAAGTTATGGACTTTTCTTGAACTTGAAGCAAACAAAAGCAAGTTGAGGTTTTTAGGTCAGTAGGGGGCCTCCTAATGTGCTGCATAATCCTCTCTTGATCAGAGCAACTTGTCCATAATCTTGTGCCAAAAGGATTTAGCTTGTACCTTCTTGATTTTCAATTGGACATAAAGCTAACCTTTTCAAGAATGGAAAGTTTACTTTATCTAAAAATGGATCAATCTTGTGTACAATGCTTGAACTCATGGAACAACACCTTGGCACAATGAACAAGCATTAAATTAAGGAGTGTAATTTGGTTTAAGGACCTGTAAAGTAGCACAAACTATGCTGAGTTCAAATTTGCAAAGTTATGAACATGTTTTGATGAAGAACAAAAGTGAATTTTTGCCAACTTGTGAAATTCGAATCTCTCAAGTTATGAGGTTGTTTGATGAGTTCTTGGACATTTTGGAAAGCTTGGAATGTGTACTACAATCCATCTTTGAAATGCAAATTAAAATTCCAAGTGGAAGGGTATGAAAAGTGGCCTTGAAGTGGGGTAGAAAACCTTGTCAAAATAGGTTAAAATTTCACTAAGTTAAAAATGGTTTAGTGCCCTTATTCAAAAAATTGTAACTTGAGATACAAGCTTCAAATGAGAAAACTTTGTGAATCAAAGTTGTAGATTATGCAACAAGCTACAACTTTCATGTTTTGACTTTTGTTTGAATCCAAATGGATCTTGATGAAAAGGTGGGGCAAAGTTGGGAAAAAATTAGGGTTTTTCATAACTTAGAAAAATTCTAAGTTATGAAAAATTCCATTTTCAAACCCTAATTTGCATTTTGTGATTTCTTGGTGAACAAGTTTCATGATTTGGCATGTTTTGATGAAAAATGAATCTTGACTTTTGATTTTGACCAAAAAGTCAAAGTTTGACTTTTCAGTATACAGTCAAAATTGATCAATTGACTGGGAAATTCAACTGTCAATCTTGTGTACTTGGGGTCTTTTGAGCTTGATGAATGTGTCAAGACCATTTCATTGAGTCCTTGAGTCCATATGTGAACTTGGTTTGCCATTGGCTAGGTCAAACAGTCGAAAATTGCCTTTGTGTAGTCAAAACCCTAAAAATGACCATTTTGCCCTTTTGGTGATCTGATCAAATTTCTTGTGGAATTGTGATCCAAACTTGATCAAATGGTCCATATGAGTTCATAATGTTGATGTGGATCAAATTTCATGAGATTTGACTGTCAATTGGCCACAGTTGACTTTTTCCCCAATACAGCTGATTTCTAGGTCAACTGTCCAACTGACTGGGCAAAACTTGGAATCAAGATTTGAAACTTGGTGAGGATAAACTTGGGAGTCCAACATGAAGCATGAAAGTCATCTTAGGGTTTTTAGGTCAAAACATCCTTGGGCAAGCACAAACCCTAATTTGAGTCCACAGTGCAAGGAGAAGTCTTGAGCAGAGGAAACCCTAACTGGATCTTGATCTTCAAGGTTCTTGTGATGAGAAAATGTTGAGGAAATGGGAGGGAAAATTTTGGGGTACAACAATTATCTTCCTTATAACTCCAGTGTTTAGGATTTGAAAGAAATGCCTGTACATCGTCAGCAAGGTCTGTCCAAAAGCATACTGTATGAGATTATGGCATTTTTTCGTCATCCTCCCTCTAAAGGCTTGTAATTTTTAGCAAGAGTTGAATGAGTAAAAAGTGAGAAAAAAGCATAGTTTAAATGTAATTAAAATGATTGGATCAAATCAAGACAAACATATGCAATGCATTAATGAAACAAAGTTTGGCATTAATAGATAATTGTTTGAATAACAAAGAGATTACAACTTGAAAATTCAAATGAACAAAAGCTTTCAATGATTCATCATAGGAGCAGTGATTATGTTTGGAGTCTCCAGAGGGTCAAACTTGATCTCCTTGGCATCAATCATGTCTTGGACCTTGTTCTTCAGAGCCCAACAGTTGTTTGTGTCATGTCCCAGACTGTCAGAGTGGTATGCACACCTTTCATTGGGATGATAGGTAGGAGCGGAAGTATTCGGATTCCGGAGAGGAGCCTTTAATGTAATCAGCTCTGCCTCCAACAGGCGTTGTAGAGCTTGACCCAGTGACATGTTGATCCTAGTGAATTGTCTTTTAGGCATGACCTCCTTACGTTGATGCCCCTGCCTTTGTTGAGCAGGCGTAGGATTAGAGATCAAGATTTCTCCTACATATTGGTCATGACGACCCTTTTGACCATACACAGCATTGGACTCTTTCTTCCCATTGTAGGGCTTTTTCTGAGCATCAGAAGGTGTAGCTTCTTGAATCTTCCCACTTTGGATGCCAGCTTCGACCCTTTCGCCGGTCAGTATTAGCTCGATGAATCCGGCTGAAGAGCTTTCAATCAAGTGTTTGAAATAGGGACCAGACAAAGTCCCAAGAAACATGTCCACCAACTCCCTATCAGACAGAGGGGGTTGGACTCTTCCGGAAAGATCTCTCCACTTCTGAGCGTAGTCCTTAAAGCCTTCGTCTGTACCCATATACATACCCTAAAGCTGAGTACGCGTGGGAGAAAGGTCGGCATTATACTGGTATTGCTTGTAAAAAGCAGCAGCAAGGTCCTCCCAGTTGCGGATGTTAGCTCCTTCCAGTTGACAGAACCATTCAAGTTGAGTCCCTGACAGACTATCTTGAAAGAAATGAACCCAGAGATTTCTATCAGCAGTATAGGGTTGGATCTTCCTCACATATGACTGGAGGTGCAGCTTTGGACAGGAAGCTCCGTCATACTTGGCAAAGGCAGGTGCCTTGAATTTATGGGGAATCACAACCCTAGAGGATAGACCTAGATCTCCGAAGTCCAGATCGGGCACCTTCTGTATCTCCATAGCGTTCAAACTGTCTTCCAGTTGTTTGTACTTATCCTCAGCAGGAGGATACTGTTCTTCATCATAGTCTGTCTCGTTGTCGGAGACCAAAGGGCTAGGAGCCCTCCTTTCTTGTGGACTACCCTTCTCCTCAGATGGGGTGGTCAGATCAACTTCACTCTGCAGCCCGTTTCCAAACCTGCGTCCGGTGTTGAACAGGATGGTCCTCTTCTTCTTCTTCCTCTCTTTCAGAATCAGGGTCTTCAGGTCCCGCTGACCCTTAGCTAGGCTCATGACCAACTCTTGAAACTGGGCATTCTGGGCCTGGAGGGCCTTGATAGCTTGCTCAGTGGAAGGTTCAGTAGACATGATGATTGCTGAAATAAACAGCGAAGAAGATAAGAGACCTGTACTGGGAGACCTGTTATGCAATGATATGTATGATATATGTATGCAATGTTTTCAAGGATCTCACGGGGTAAACAAGAAACTGTTAGAATTTGAATCTGGTAGCTTGATTAAAGGAACTTCATGTTGCTGAGAGTCCTTCTTCAAGAGTCAAGCTCACCATATCGAGTGGGTCATAGCCCCTGACTCAAGTTATCATGCTTGGATTTCTAGACACCCTTGGCTAGAGGAAAATAAATCCCCTTTGCCCCTTGCTAGACTTTTGATTTACCATAACCTGCATCACAGACCCTTGAGATCCTTGAAATGGTTAAGGAAATGTTAAGGCATGATGTTATGATGTGTATGCTATGCGTTTAAGCAAAAGTGTGAGGTGATGTAAGTAAGCCCTGCAATAAATCCAAAATATTGGGTAAGGACCGTAAACAAAACCTGCAAGGAACTCATGTTTTCAGATAACAAGAATGTGCAAGTAATTCAAGTTTGAAGGCACACAAGTCACACAAACAGCCTTAAGTTTAGGCTGGCATAGAGTTTCATAGGTAAGTACCCTCTTGAGTTTAGTTGGCTCAAAACCTGTCCTATAAATAGTAACCGGGTTCTAAGGAGCTCAATATCATTGGATTGTTTTCTATGTTCATCGTTTTGGTTTAGCCACTGAACTAGCGACCAAAATATTCCAAGAAAACAATCCTCAATGAGTGTAGTATCGAGTATCTACCAACTTCGGACTGCACCAAAGTCGGTCATCTCACTACCCCTAAAAAAGGCCAAGATGGTCAAGTAAGGTTCTAGGTCATTAGTGCTTAGTGACATCACTCAGCGGCCCCGTATTCTCTTTGATTGACTCAAAGGCTACCGGTACTCACAAATATGTCGCACTAATATAGTTATTGCTTCAACCGTGTCGGTATACCCCGCACAGTTTCCACAACGTATTGCTATCTATGAATGTTTCCCAAATCCAGGTTAGGATTTATAGAACTCTGATACAAGCCCACAAAATTAAAAGCATACAAAGCAATACAATTGAAAACACAAGTGATCTAGTCCTAAGGTACACCTCACTTCCATTCCCCAGCAGAGTCGCCAGTTCTGTGATTGGTGGGAACGAGAACTGACTGTTTTGGAATGCTGGTTCGCGTTTGCGTTTGTTTTCGCAAAGTGTCGCGGTAAGCAAGAGTCGCCACCGTCTTTTATTTTATCCAACAAGGAAAGGACAAAAGCACAGAAAAATTCCTTTTCGAGATGTTTCTCGGGTTCGGGAGGTAGATTATAGAAAGGGAAGGTGTTAGCACCCTTTCTATTCGTGGTTATCCACGGGCTCTTAGGTACTTGCTAACTATGTTTTCAAAAGTTTGCTTTTCTTTGTGATTGTGGGTTTTGAAAAGAGTTTGTTGTTTTGAAGAGAGTGTAAGTGTGAATAGTTTTGTTTTGTTTTTAAAAGGAGCAAGTACTTAAGAACCTCTACCTACTCGAAAAGGAATTAAATTGTGCAAATGTCCTTTAGACAGTGCTATCCCACTATTGAGGAGTAGGTAGCACCATCGTTGGAGTTTTCGGGTCAATTCGATTTTAGGGACGTGTGGTCACTAAAGCAATGTTAGGATGCTTTTAGCGGTAATCCTAATGTCTTAGATCATTTTATCCGAGGCAACCGTTTCAAGGCAACTTTATGATCTTTGGACAAAAGGACGACCTCTAAAACATCCTATACTTAATGACCACGTTCGAGGTAACCAAGTGAGGTGTACCCTAAGAGTGACATGTGCGAGTGTGTCAATTTTCAGTTTATATCATCTTTGTATATGTTATGGTGAGCTACTGTTGATTTTAAGTTAAGAGTTAATCTTGTCATACAATCCTAGTTAGCATACATCTAAACAGTTAATATATGTACAGGAATTTAAAGTGCGGGGATTGTAAATCCTACGCTATTACAAAGCTTCGGGGAGGGGGATTATTTACATGTCCAAAATTGGGGGAAATAAAAGATGTAAAGTAAAAGTCTTAGCTAAGTTATTACAAACCAGTAGGCAGTTACAATAAAATAAACGCGCGCGAATCTGAAAAATCCTAAGAATAAGAACTTTTTTTTGTTGTTTTACTTTATTTTTGGGAAAATAATCTAAATCTATTTAATTTTAATTTTTGGAAAAAGGTTAAGATAATTAAAAGGTTAATTAACAAAGTTAATTTAATAGAAAAAGAACTAGCCTAATGTTTTTGTGGTTTTTTGATTTTAATGTTAATTAAAAAGATAAAAAAGAAGTCTACGAAAACAAAAATAAAATACAAGGGGGATCCTTCGATCCAAGGAGAAAAAAGGAGTTTCGACCCAGGGAGGGAATGGAAGCTTCGATTGGGCCAGACAGTAAGGCGTGAGTAGCCTTCGATCCAGGGAAGAGGATTGTCTTTTGATCATGGAGGTCATGGCCTTCGATCCAGGAATGAGATGCCTCCTTCGATCCAGCATGCTAATGGGTTCGATCCAGAGAAGGTGTTTCCTTCGATCTGGGATGTTATACCTGCAAAATTATGTTAGCGAAATAATACACAGGGCCTGGGTATTGAACCCCAGGCCCTTCGATCCTGCGCTTGCTGGGTTTCTTCAGGCTATGTCTGCAGTAAATATTAACAAATGATGGACATGGCCTGGGTGCCAAATCCATGCCTCTTAATCATGTCTATGATAGAAAATTGAAGGTAACAACCATTATGAATGTATTATGCAAATATAAGGCTGGATAGTTTTCCCTTTCTTACCAGCAGATTAGACTTTTAATTTGGGCGCTTCCTGGATGTAGGCACCTTCGATCTGGGGTTTCTGGGCGTGGATACTTTTGTTGAAGGGTTGCTTTGGCCTGGATCACTTCTGAAAAGGTTGACTACCTGTGGTGGGAAGCGTCTCCAACTCCTCCCTGTTTTGTTTCTGCAAAATTTTCTGTATATTTTTTCTCCCCTTTTTGTTCCACTTGTGATCTCTTTATATAGAGGGGGTGGAGGGGACAGGAAGACAAAGGTTTAAATGACCTTGATTATGTGTTTGACAGCCATGAATGAGAATTTGTAACGTTGGCTAAACACATGGGATCTTGTCCCTTTTTGAATTTTGAATGACATGTAACTGGCCTTCGAATGCTCCCTTTCGAATGGGCTGATGGCCTCCTTCGAATGCTCCCTTTAGAATGGGCTGATGGCCTCCTTCAAATGCTCTTCGAAAGCTTCTTCGGATGGACCCTTTGAATGTTTCTTCGAATGGACCTTTTTGGAATTCCAATCGAAGGACGCTGTTATAATGCCAATCGAAGTACTTGTCCATAATGCCAATCGAAAGGCTCCTTCAGAATACCAATCGAAGGGTCTTTCAGAATGCCAATCGAAAGCCTTGACATAATGCCAATCGAAAGCCTTGACATAATGCCAATCGAAAGGCTTGCCCATAATTCCAATCGAAGAGCTTGACAGAATGCCAATCGAAAGGTTCCTTCAGAACACCAATCAAAGGGTCTTTCAGAATGCCAATCGAAATGTACTTAAAGCACCACTCAAAAATTTTCCTTTTCCTTAGGCAAGAGTTTGTGATCAACCATGTAGGAGGAAGACTTTGGGAAACATGAGAGGGAAAATTTTGGGGTACAACAGTCTGCATTGATGGGGTGAGGAAGGTCGTCACCATCCATGGTGTTTAGAATCATAGCTCCTCCCGAGAAAATGTTCTTAACCACAAATGGCCCTTCGTATGTAGGGGTCCATTTGCCCCTGGGATCACCTTGCGGCAGTATGATGCGCTTGATCACCAGATCCCCGACTTAATATTCTTGACGCCTGGCTTTCTTGTTAAAAGCCTTGATCATTTATTTTTGATACGTATAACCATGATAGATAGCAGTAAGTCTCTTTTCATCAATTAAATTCAGCTGATCAAGCCGGGTTTGGATCCAGTTGTCTTCGTTCAAACCTGCATCCTTCATAATCCTGAGAGAGGGTACCTGGACTTTGATGGGTAGGACTTCCTCCATGCCATACATCAAAGAGTAGGGTGTTGCCCCTGTCAACATCCGTGCTGAGGTACGGTGCCCATGAAGAGCGAATGGTAGAATCTCGTTCCAGTCTTTGTACGTCACCATCATCTTCTGCACAATCTTCTTGATGTTCTTGTTAGCCGCTTCAACAGCCCCATTCATCTTCGGCCGGTAGGGAGAAGAGTTATGATGTTGTATCTTGAACTGTTTATAGAGCTCAGTGATCATCGTATTGTTGAGATTTATTCCATTGTCAGTAATAATCCTCTTTGGGATACCATATCGACAGATTAGATTGTGTCAGATAAACCGCGCCACGACGTTCTTGGTTACTATAGCAAAGGAAGTTGCCTAAACCCACTTTGTGAAATAATAAATTGCTACCAGAATGAAGTGATGCCTGTTAGACGCAGTAGGTCTGATCTCGCCAATCATGTCGATGCCCCACATTGCAAAGGTCCAAGGAGCTGTCAAAACATTCAGGGGAACCAGAGGTACATGCACCTTATCACCATAGACTTGGCACTTATGACAGGTTCGAGAGTGCTGATAACAATCGGCTTCTGTAGTGGAACAATAATATCCTGCCCGTAGGATTTTCTTCGCCATGGTGTGTCCACTGGAATGAGTTCCGAAAGGGCATTCATGTAGGTCTGCCATGATCCTTTCTGCCTCGCTCTTGTCTATGCACCGCAGTAAGGTTGAATCATGGTTACGCTTATAGAGGATACCATTACTGATGAAGAACTTCGTAGAGAATCTTCTCATAAACTTCTTATCATTAACAGATGCCCCCTCGGGATATTCTTGAGCCTTAAGGTACCTCTTTACCTCGTAGAACCAAGGTTTATCTGCTACCTCTTCAGTCTCAATGTCACAGCAATGTGCGGGTTCGTCCAACCTCTCAATGGTAATCTGGGGAGCTTCATTGTCCCACCTGACTTTGAACATTAGAAGACATGGTAGCTAGCACGCTCGCTAATTGGTTCTCTTCTCTAGGGAAATGTTTAAAGGTTATCTCCTCGAAGTGCGGGAGCAATTTTAGTACATACTCTTTGTAAGGAATAAGATTCGGGTGCTTCGTATCCCACTCGCCTTTGATCTGACTTATCACCAGAGCGGAATCTCCGAATACACTCAAGAACTTAATCCTCAGGTCAATAGCAGCTCGAAGACCCATGATACAAGCTTCATACTCCGCCATATTATTGGTGCAGTTGAAACATAATCGAGCGGTGAACGGAGTATGACAACCCTCAGGAGATATCATTACAGTGCCAATTCCGTTACCCAAAGAGTTTGATGCTCCATCAAAATACATAGACCATCGGGATCCCTCCTCGGGTCCTTCATTTGGTCCAGGTTCTTCGCAGTCGGTCACCAACATGATATTCTCATCCGGGAACTCGAAATTCATGGACTGGTAGTCATCCACGGCTTGATGCACCAAATAATCCGCCAATACACTCCCCTTGATTGCTTTTTGGGTTGTGTATTGGATGTCGTACTCGGTTAAGATCATCTGCCATCTTGCTATCCTTCTGGAGAGAGCGGGCTTCTCGAAGATATACTTGATCGGATCCATCTTTGATATCAACAAGGTGGTGTGAATTAGTATATACTATCTCAGTCGGCGATCAGCCCATGCCAAAGCGCAGCAAGTTTTCTCGAGCAATGAGTATCGGGTCTCACAGTCGGTAAACTTTTTGCTAAGGTAGTAAATAGCGTGCTCTTTTCGGCCAGACTCGTCATGCTGCCCCAGCACACACTCCATTGATTGGTCTAGCACTGTCAAGTATAAAATCAAATGTCTTCCTTCAACTGGACGCATCAGAATTGGTGGTTCTTGAAGGTATTCCTTGATTTTATCAAAAGCAGTCTGACATTCATCATTCCACTTTACCACTTGATCTTTCTTCAGCAGCTTGATGATTGGCTCACAAGTAGTAGTCATATGTGAAATGAACCTGGTGATGTAATTCAGACGTCCCAAGAAACCTCTAACTTCTTTTTCTGTGTGGGGAGCCGGCATCTCTTGTATGGCTTTTACCTTTGTAGGGTCCACCTGAATACCCTTGTCACTGACAATGAAACCCAGAAGCTTACCAGACCTTACCCCGAAGGTACACTTGTTCGGATTCAACCTCAGCTTGTACGTCTTCAACCTGTGAAACAATTTCTGGAGACGATCAAGGTGCTCTTCCTCAGTCTGGGACCTAGCTATCATATCATCAACATAAACCTCGATCTCATGGTGAATCATATCATGGAACAAAGCGACCATGGCGCGCTGATAAGTTGCCCCAGCATTCTTCAACCCAAAAGGCATTACCTTGTAACAGAAAGTGCCCCACTGTATAATGAAGGTTGTCTTCTCCATGTCCTCAGGAGCCATCTTGATCTGGTTGTAGCCAGAAAAACCATCCATAAAGGAGAAGATCTTGTGCTGCACGGTGTTGTCGACTAGAACATCAATGTGAGGAAGTGGGAAGTCATCCTTGGGGCTTGTCATGTTCAGATCTCTATAGTCCACACACATTCGTACCTTATCGTCCTTCTTAGGTACCGGAACAATGTTGGCAACCCTTTGCAGATAAGAAGTGACAGCTAAGAATCCAGTGTCAAACTGTTTCATGACCTCTGCCTTAATTTTCTCTGACATTTCGGGGCGCATATGGCGGACCTTCTGCTTTACCGGAGGACAATCTTCTTTAGTCGACAGGCGGTGTACCACAATATCAATGTACAAACCAGGCATGTCTTCATAGGACCAGGCAAAGATCTCAACATAGTCGCGTAGCATCTGTATTAACCGTTGTTTGACACTAGGCTCCAGATTCGCACCTATCTTATCCTTTTTCCTGTCTTCCTCTGTACCCAAATTCACTGACTCTATTGGCTCTTCATGAGGCTGTATGGCCCTCTCTTCCTACTGTAATAGTCTAGCAAGTTCTCCAGGCACCTCACAATCATCCTCACCTTCGTCCTCGGCTTGGTTGATCGGATTTTAGAAGTCATAACTAGCAGTAGTAGAGTCGTTATCAATGGGATCCGGAGTGGATATGGATCTGCAGTATGATACGTGTGTGTGTAAGAAAAATATCTATTTTGATAAAGTGGGAAACAGAAAAGAAAATACAAGGAGCGCAAAATTTGTAATGCAAGAAACGCCCAATGCTTTATTAATGATATATGAAATGACAAATAATAGCCCTTACAAGCAAAGCCAAGGTGCCTCGAGCAAGGCACCGGGCCGTAAAGTTTCAAACTTGTTTATTACAAATCTTAAAACAAAAGTCAATTACTGCGGAATAAAATAAACAGGTATGAAGTCCTTCGCCGTCTAGTTGTTTAGTCCACCGTTGTTTGTTGAGTAGATCCAATTGTCGATGTCTGAATCTTCTTCATTGTCCTCAATTGCGTTAACTCCCCGATTGTTGATGTGTAGAGGAGGTCTTCCAATCCGTGCGTGCCTAACAGCCCTTTGAGCCCCTGTAGTAAAGCCCAAGCCAAATTTGTTAGTTTCGTGAGTGAAATCAGGGAGCTGGCCCCAATTGGTACACCCTCCTTCTTCAATTGCAGCACTGGCATATTTGAGAGAAGCCATCTTCAGTGGAGGTTTGCCAGTAGTAACTTTGGTTGACGCCAAAGTCTGAGGGACTTCTTCGAAATTCTGACAAGGAGTTTCTATGAATTCTCCGTCCATCTCCATGTAGCGGAAGGAATTGAGATGACTTGCCATATACTCCTCTTCACCTTGTACTGTGACAATCTTCCCCTTCATAGGATATCTCAGCATTTGATGGAGTGTGAAAGTGACTTCCCCAGCCTTATGAATCTAAGGACGACCAAGCAAGCAAGAATACGACGACTTGATATCCATTATGTAAAAGGTGGACCCAAAGGTCTGAGAACCCACTTTGACAGGGATGTCCACCTCCCCGTGCACCATTCTTTTTGATCCGTCAAAATCCCTCACCACAACGTTACTAGGCTTTAAGGTCAAACCCTCACAATCCAAACGATCCAATGCTTTCTTCGGCAGAACATTCAGCGAAGACCTGGTGTCAACCAGCACATGAGCCATAGTGGTTCCCCTATACTCAATCGAGACATGCAGAGCATCATTATGATTCATCCCCTTAGCAGTTAGATTCGCATCTGAAAATCCTAACCCATTGTCAACAGTCAGGCTAGCCACATAATCTTTGAACTGATATGCAGAAGTTTCCTACGGCACATGCGCAATCTTAAGAAATGCAATCAAAGCCTTTGCATGGGCTTCAGAACACAACATCTGGGTTTACATGGAGATTTTTGATGGGGTCTGCCCCAGCTGTTCGACCACATTGTAATCGCTCTTCTTGATAATTTTCAAAATTTCCACTATTTCTTGTTTAGAGGTTTCCACAATGATTTTCCTAGGTGCCTCCATCCGGGCAGGCTCACCTATGATTTCTTTTCCCCGAGTTCCAGATGGCTCGGCGACAGGGGTGATAACTGGAGTAGGAACTGGGACAGTAGTTGATGTACTAGCAGACGGAATGATAACATGTTTGTGGACAGTCGGAGGGGAAATCTCGGGGGAAAAGAGTCTTCCACTTCAGGTGACCTTGCTAGCCCCAACAATATTACTGACATCAATATCAGCTTCTTCATTCTTCAAGTCTTGTTTAACACCATGGTAATACACATCAGCACCATAGTGCCAAGGGACATCCTTATCCAAAGTGTACAGGATGGGACTAGGAACAGTGATTATTAACGGAGCAATTCTTGGAACAGGTGTAACCCTAACAGGTTTTCTCGAGGAAACCTTGGAAGGATTGGCGGAAATGGTGATAATGGCAACGTCTTCATTTGGAAAAAACGGAAACATAGCCTTCTCAAACAAAATCTCTTTATTATCCATCAGGCGATGAACACCTGTCTTCAACAAACAGCAACCGAAAGGCAGAATTGAACACGTGTGGCAACCTTCACCACAGCCCAGAAATAAACCGGCTAACAGCAAATTCTGCTTAACTGTCATCAGAGGGGTAGAAACTTCGTCGACAGAGGTCACAAACAAATCGGTGTCAACAACATTAACTCCACGACCATGTTTGGGCATAGGAGCAATTATGACGTTGAGCTTTTCCGGAGCATCAAACTCAATCTCTTTGGCTTTGAGCAAATCTTGCACTTTGTTTCTCAGAGCCCAGCAATCGTTTGTATCATGGCCCGGACTCTCGTAATGGAAGGCGCATCGCGCGTTGGAATTGTATCTGGGAGAAGCAGTGTTTGAATTCTTGGGAGCCTCTCTCAAGGTTGCCAAGTTGGACTTTAACAGATGAGGCAGAATTTCAGCCAAAGTCATGTTAATGCGGGTAAACTGCCATTGTGGTCTTTCCACCCTTTGTTGATTGTTGCACTGTGGAGCAACTGCGGGTCTTGGTATCAATACGGCATTCACCATTTGACGATGTTCAGATCTGCTTTGGCCCCTCGGGCCATAGACTGCACTAGCTTCCTTCTTACCAGTAAAAGGTTTCTTTACCGAACTCGAAGAGGCATCCTTCTGTATCTTACCACTTCGGATACCAGCTTCTACTCTTTCTCCAGTCAAGATCAACTCAGTGAAACCAGATGACGAGCTTCCGATCAAGTGATTGAAAAATAGACTAGATAGCATCCCTAGAAACATGTCAACCAACTCCCTATCAGACAAAGGGGGTTGGACTCTTCCAGCCAGGTCTCTCCACTTTTGAGCATAGTCCTTAAAACCTTCACCTGCACCCATGGACATACCCTGGAGCTGAGTACGAGTGAGAGTAAAGTCGGCGTTATACTGATACTTCTTGTAGAAAGCAGCAGCAAGATCTTCCCAATTTTGGACACTGGCCCCCTCCAATTGATAGAACCATTCAAGTTGAGTCCCTGACAGACTATCTTGAAATAAATGCACCCACAAATTTCTATCAGCGGTGTGTGGTTGGATTTTCCTGACATACGAGCGGAGATGGAGTTTTGGGCAGGATATTCCATTATATTTAGCAAAAACTAGAGCTTTGAACTTATGAGGGATGACCACCCCTGATGCCAGTCCCAGTTCTCCGAAGTCCAAACCATGGATTTTCTGAATCTCCATAGCACTCAAACGGTCTTCTAGTTGCTTGTACCTATCCTCAGCAGGAGGATATTGCTCATCATCGTAATCTGTAACGTTATCAGAAACTGCAAGACTAGGGTCCTTTGCTCTCTCTTGGTTCTCCCTGTCCTTGGATGAGGAGGTTAGATCAGCTGGTTGTCTCAATCTTTCTCTGAATCTTCTACCCATGTTCAGAATTTCGACCTTCTTCTTCTTCTTATCTTTTAGAATAAGGGTCTTCAAATCCTCTTGCGCTTTAGCCAGAATTATGAACATCTGTTGGAATTTGCATTCTATGCCTGAAGGTCTTTGATGTCTTGCTCGGAAGACATTTCGTGCTGAAATAAACAGCGAAGAAGATGAGAAACCTGTAAGGGTACCTGTAATGATGTGCATGATAATGGGATGCGCATGTAATGATTTCAAAGACTTTGGGAGATTTAAATTTGCAAACCAAAAATAAACAAACTTTATTAGATTAACTTTGAAAGGTTCAACAATGCCTTTAAGGCTTTACAAATAAGTAAATAAAACAAGATCTAAAACTAGAAAAAGCAAAATCAAAAGTCCCATGGACGCTTCCTCTTTGTGTTGATGTAGTCATTGATCACTCTTTCTTCCTCGAGCTGCCTGGTGAGCTTCAAAATATTCCTTTCTTGATCATGGTACTATTCTCAGTAAGTATCCCGCTCATTCTTCAGCTGAATACAATACCTCTGCAACTCCCCAGGATCAGTGGGCATGTAAGGATAGAGAATTGTGTAAGGAATGCCTTCTTCATTAGTGGGCTCCACAATCACTGGTAGTACAGCCTCATAGGGCATCCCAAGCTTCTGGGCACGATCTCGGACCCATTGGAGGTAAGGCTGCATAGGAAGAGAAGTCTTTGGTCCCAACTCTTGGGGGTCAGATCTGTTCACCATGCCCCATGCTCGTATAAACCTCTGGCGGTGCTCCTTAACGTCCTCCTTGTAGTCAAATACAATGTCCTCAAGAAGTAATTCATGGGGACCATCTCTCCGAGCACGACCAAATTGTCACAAAGCTAGACAAGGTTGTAAGTTATACCCCCTCTGATTCCAAGCAATGGGATATTAGGGTATCCCCCACAACAGTCAATAACAGCAATGTCTTCCATAGCCCGGGAACACCAAAGAACATCTGTATGAGCAAGTTACATTATTCTGCAGGACCAACCCAAGCCTTCTTCGTTCTTCATCATAGACTTAAGGAGGTGAGAAATATACCACCTCGACAGCAACGACATGCAACACATAAGAGTCCCTCTTCTCCTCACGGTACGAGTATAGAGGGCATGCAAGATATCTCCAAGCAAGGTAGGCACATGGTTGCGAGAAAGGAAAATCTTGACAGCATTCACATCTACAAAGGAATCCGGATTCTGGAATAGAACCAAACCATAGATAAGGAGAGCCAAGATATCTTCAAAAGCCTGAAAATCCAAATTATCCTAGAATAGCTTAGCCTGGTCTATCAGAAATTTGGCTAGAAAACCTTCGACCCTGCTCCGTGTTTCCCAATTGGATACTACATCAGCCTGTTTCAAATGCAGAGCTGAGGCAATGTCTTCTGGTCTAGGAACTTCTTCCATACCTGTGAAGGGTACCTGTTCAAGGATGGATATGCCCAATAGGTGAGAGAACTCTTCCAAGGTGGGAACCAGCTGGTAATCTGGAAAGGTGAAGCAGTGATGCACGGGATTGAAGAACTGAAAAAGTACGCTCATCATCTGCTCATCAAGATTTGAAGTGACCAGGCTGAGAAGTTGACTGTGTCTCTTAATGAACATAGAAGTCTCATAAACTCTTGAGGCTAGCTCTTTAAGTTGGGCAGGTATTCGCACAAAGTTGACTCGGATGGTATTTCTATGCACGGAAGCCATAATTTGCAAAACAGAACAAAGATAAATTCCCTTGGTCTTTGAAATGGTTAGTGTAATGAAATATGAATGCCATGTTATGATGCATGATGTCATGGTAAATCACAGGTATAGCAAACACAGATATTGCAAATACAGTTAAATCACACGAAGCCCTTAGGTTTAAGGCTTGCATGAGGTTAAAGGTAGTACCCTCTTGAAGTTAACTTGGTTTCAACATGTCCTAGAAAAAGTAACCGGGTTCTAGAGGATCTCAATATCACTGACCATCCTCCATCAGTCATGGTTTCAGCTCACGCAATCTTTTCTTGCGGTCGGAACTATCTCGAGAGTATGGTCTCAATGAGTGTAGCATCGAGTATCAACCAGTTCCCAGCTTTACACTGAGGCCAGCTATCTCACTACTTTCTAATGGCCAAGTTGGTCGATTAAAGGTTCTAAGGTCAATTGATGCTTAACGACACCATGCAGCGGCCACGTATTCTCCTCGTTGCTCCACAAGGGATACCAATACCAACAAATGTGCCGCATCAACGTAGCTACTGCTTCAACTATATCGGTCTACGTTGTACAGTTCCCTCACAGTCTATTGCTACTTACCTAAAAGGTATCCCCAGATCCGGGTTAGGATCTATAGTAACCCCAAACAAAACCCTTAAAAGTAAAGTAAACAAATCAAACAAGAGAAGCAATCATGATGAACTAGATCCTAAGGTATTACACTTATAAGCAAGTCCCCAGCAGAGTCTCCAGCTCTATGATACGGTGGCAGAACCGAATGTTTGAAATGCTGGTTTGCGTTTTGTGTTTTTTGTTTGCAAAATGTCGTGGTAAGCAAGAGTCGCCACCGACTTTTATTTCATCCAACCTGAAAGGAAAAAAGTACAGAAAAAATCTTTTTTCGAGATATTCTGAGTACGGGGGGGGGGGGGGGGGGGGGGGGGGGGGGTAGATTATAGAAAGGGAAGGTGTTAGCACCCTTTCTATCCATGGTTTTGTGAAATCAAGCTTCTCAAATAAGATTTTGTTTTGATGAAGACAAACCATGGCTAACAAAGAAGGCAAATACTTTGATCAAGCATCTAAGCATCTAAGGATAATATCTTGAATCAAAGCTCTCAACATCTTTAAAGGTACAATAATATTATCTACTTTGATCTTAAGATATAGATGCTCAAATATGAAAAAGAAATGTTTAAGAATCATTACTCAAACTTTTCAAAGATAAAATTTCACTTTTCATATGCATGCAATCGATTTGCACCATAGTACAATCGATTGCACTCTTCAAAAATTCCAAATATTTTGCTTCTGTTTCTTAATACAATCGATTACATTGTTTGTGCAATCGATTTCACACTTAAAATTTTCAATATGTTTGCTTCTGACTTAGCATGCAATCGATTACATAGTTGGTGCAATCAATTGCGCTCAGTTAAATTTTGCTACTGACTTAGCATGCAATCGATTGCACTCTTAAAATTTTGAAAATATAGTTGTTGAAAACCTTGTGCAATTGATTACACTAGAGGTGCAATCGATTACACACTGCACAAATTTGAAAAATTACAGCTTTGTTCATGCCTTTTCATTACATCTTTTCACTCAAACTTGGCATTTGTTCATGATACATTTCCAGATTTTCATGATGTTTCAAAAGGGTGTTATGAACATATAAATATTCAATTTCAAATCCAGATCTAACACCTTCTTTCATAATATTTTTATGAACTTTGAAAATACAAACTCAAGCATTCTTCACTTTCATGCATAAGTTTTTTGCACATTTTCATAATTCAAACAGAAAACTTTGAGCAAATATATCTTGAGTCTTTGTACAATATTATTATTGAAAGAAGATTATACATTGTCAAAATCACTCTTAGTGATCAATATTACTCTACTCACTCAAACTCACAAATTGATATTTACTTACTTATTTTCCAGGATTGTTGGAATTAAGTTTAAGTGTTTTTGTTGAAATCTTGTTTTTCCAAGTTGTTGGATACAAGTGTATTTACATTGAGAGGATTGTTCTCATAGGTAACTTAGTGAAAATCCAAGAGGATTGTTCTTGGTCCAAGAGGATTGTTCTTGGTTTGGTTGGTAGTTCTTGTGTAAGTTTGCCACAATAAGGAAATCTCTTTCATGTTTAAAAGGGGAATGGAGTACTCTCAGACTGTGAGGGGAACCAGGATATATCGCTCGTGTCTCTTTATTTTTCTGCATCTTTAAGCTTTCCTAAACTCACTTATAACCATAAAAATAAGAACCATCATCACTAAAAACCAGAATTTTTAAAAGTACCTAATTCACCCCTCCTCTTAGGCGCACTTTGTACTTACAATTGGTATCAGAGCAGGTTATAGGTAACCTACTCCTAAAAGATCCAGAATGGCTTCCGCAAATCATAATCCCGTTTTCTGAGATGGTGGTAGTAACAACAAGCCTCCTCTATTTTGTGGTGAATATTTTGACTTCTGGAAAATTCGCATGAAGGCGCATCTAGAAGAACAAGGAGAGGAAATATGGGATGCCGTCGAAAATGGTCCATTTATCCCGGTAACAGTAATCAATGGTGTTGGCTCATCAAAGCCTAAAACTGCATGGGATGATGATGATAAGAAGAAAGTTCTCTATGACAAAAAGGCAATAAACCTTCTTCAAGGTGCACTAAGTATGGACGAATTCTTCCGTGTCTCGACATGCAAAACAGCAAAAGAAATATGGGACACCTTGGTACAAACTCATGAAGGAACGATTGAAGTAAAAAGATCAAGACCAATTACCCTAAGTCAAGAATACGAACTATTTTGAATGCAGCCCGGAGAAACCATTCTTGACTTACAAAAGAGATTTGTGCACTTGACAAATCATCTAAGTGCTCTTGGTAAAACTTTGACGAATGATGAATTGAATCTGAAAGTACTTAGGTCCTTGACTAGGGAATGGCAACCAAAGGTAACGAAAATTTCAGAAAAGAAAAGTCTCTCCAACATGACATCTTCAACTCTATTTGGAAAACTTCAAGAATACGAAACGGAACTCGGAATACTCGAAAAGCATGAAAATCAAGAGAAGAAATCCAAGAATATTGCTTTGAAGATAGACTCCAAGGAAGTTGAAAAGGAAAACAATCCAGAAGAAGATGAAAACTTCATGCTTCTTGTAAAAAGGCTTGGTAAGTTCTTCGGTAGAAATGACAAACCTATTTCTCATTCAAAAGGAAAGAAACATTTTCAGAAAAAGGAAGGCTCCACATCAACACAAGAAATCACATGTTATGAATGTGGTAAGCAAGGTCATATCAAGCCGGATTGTCCAAAACTCTCGAGGAAAGGTGGCTTCAAAAGCAAGAAAGGATTCAAGAACAAAAAGGCTTATGTCGCATGGGAGGACAATGAAATAAGTTCCTCATCCAATTCTGATAGTGATGAAAGTTCAAATCTAGCATTGATGGCCTCACACCATTCTGATGATGAAGACAATGAGGTTAGTAATAAATTTTCTCTTTTTGATAGTGATGCACAAGGTGCTATAGATGAACTATTGGATGAATGCAAAATTCTGTATAAAACCATTTCATCACAAAAGAAACAAATTTCATCCTTAGAAGAAAAATATGTTTCAATGGAAAAAGATTTCAAAGAAGAAAAACAAAAATCAAGTGATGAACAAAAACAGAATTTTGTATGCAAAAATTGTGATTCACTCTCTTTCCAAATTGTCCAATTAAAAAGAGTCATTGAAAGATATGAAAAAGGGAAAATCGGATTGGAAGGTGTTCTTAGCCAACAAAGATACTCCAATGATAAAAGTGGGCTTGGATATTAAAAGTTTTCAAAACCAAGTTCTAACAAAACTATCTTTGTTAAGGCAAGTGATCAATCTTCCAAAGAGAAAGTGAACAAACCTAAAATAGTTCGTCACTATCCGAAAAAGAAAACATTTCCTAAGAAGAAACCTTATCCTTCTAGATATAGAAGTAAATTTAAACCTACTTGTTTTTATTATGGTATTAAAGGCCATACAACTAAAGCTTGCTATGTCAGAAACTTCAGTGTGGCAAGTGGGCATTATGTATGGGTAAAGAAAGGCACTAATTATGAAGGACCCAAAGCAACTTGGGTACCTAACAAAACCTAATTTATTTTGCAGGTATGCTTGAAGACCACATGCAATATTTGGTATCTTGATAGTGGTTGTTCAAAGCATATGACAGGAGACATAAACCAATTTTCACATCTAACGCTAAAGGCCAAGGGTTTTGGAAGAATCCTAGGAAAAGGCAAAGTTGGTGCTTCACCTTTCACATCAATTGAAGATGTTCTTTATGTTGAAGGACTAAAGCATAATCTTCTAAGTATTAGCCAACTTTGTGACAAAGGCTTCAAAATCAAGTTCACCAAGGATGAATGTTTGATAGAAGACGAAGTCACTCATGAGGTTATACTTAAAGGTAAAAGAATCAATAATATATTTTTGATTTCCCTTGATGATCCATCTTTGAAGGTTAAATGTCTCATGGCGAACAACAATGATTCATGGCTTTGACACAAAAGAATTGCTCATATTCATATGGAACACTTGAATAAATTAATCAAGCATGATCTTGTCATTGGATTTCCTAAGAGAAATTTTGTCAAAGATAGACTATGCGATGCTTGTCAAAAAGGGAAACAAACTAGATCAAATTTCAAATCTAAGAATGTGGTGTCCACTACAAGGCCACTACAATTGTTACATATGGATCTATTTGGTCCATCGAGAACAAGAAGTTTAGGAGGTAATGTATATGCTTTGGTTATTGTTGACGATTTCTCTAGATATACTTGGACATTCTTTTTAGTGCAGAAAAGTGATGCATTCAAGGCGTTCAAGAAGTATGCTAAACAAATTCAGAATGAGAAGTCTCTAATAATTGCCTCAATAAGGAGTGACCATGGCAGAGAATTCCAAAATGCTCTATTTGAAGAATTATGTGGAGAACATGGAATATCTCACAACTTCTCGGCACCAAGGACTCCACAACAAAATGGAGTGGTTGAAAGAAAGAATAGGTCTCTTGTGGAACTTGCTAGAACCATGCTTAGCGACTCAAATCTTCCAAAATAATTTTGGGCGGATGCGGTGAGCACGACATGTTTTGTTAGCAATAGAGTTAACATTAGACCAATCTTAAAGAAAACTCCATATGAACTTTTCAAAGGGAGAAAACCTAACATTGCTTTCTTTCATATCTTTGGGTGCAAATGCTTTGTCCTAAATAATGACAGAGATAATTTGGGTAAGTTTGATGAGAAATCCGATGAAGGTATATTCCTTGGTTACTCACTCTCTAGTAAAGCATATAGAATATACAACAAAAGAACTTTGACTATTAAAGAATCTATGCATGTTTCTTTTGATGAATCTAACCCCTCCAAGGAGGATAATATTGTTTGTGATAATGATGATGAAATTTTAGAAGTTCCTCAAGAAAATTCTTCCAAGGATCAACCCATTCAACTAGAAGAATCACCTTAACAAGAATCAAATCTCAATGATCTACCAAAAGAATGGAGAACTCATAGAGATCATCCTATTGACAAGGTTATTGGTGATATAAGTCAAGGCGTGTCTACAAGATTAAATCTCAAGGATGCTTGCCTAAACATGGCGTTTCTCTCTCAAATTGAACCTTCCAAAGTTGATGAAGCTTTCGGCGATGACCAAAGGATCATAGCTATGAAAGAAGAATTGAATCAATTTTAAAGGAATCAAGTTTGGGAACTCGTTCCTAGGCCAAGCAACAAACACATTATTGGAACAAGATGGGTGTTCAAAAACAAACTTGACGAGAATGGAATAATTATTCGCAACAAAGCAAGATTGGTAGCACAAGGCTATAATCAAGAAGAAGGAATAGACTTTGAAGAAACTTTCGCTCCAGTTGCAAGGTTAGAAGCTATTCGACTCTTACTTGCCTATGCTTGTTCATTAAATTTTCAGCTTTTCCAAATGGACGTCAAAAGCGCATTCTTGAATGGATATATCACTGAAGAAGTATACGTTAAGCAACCCCCGGGTTTTGAAGACTTCAAGAATCCATCTCATGTATTTAAATTAAGAAAAGCTCTCTATGGACTGAAACAAGCACCAAGGGCATGGTATGATCGTTTAAGCAACTTCTTATGCGAAAAAGGTTTCGAAAAGGCAAAGTTGACAAGACTCTATTTATCAAGAAAAATAAAGGTGACACTTTGCTAGCACAAGTTTATGTTGATGACATCATCTTCGGCTCTTCAAATCAAGAAATGTGTGAAGAGTTCTCATCAATGATGCAAGGAGAATTTGAAATGTCCATGATGGGGAAAATGAACTATTTTCTTGGACTTCAAATCAAACAACTTAAAGATGGCATCTTCATCAACCAATCCAAATATTGCAAGGAACTCTTAAAAAGTTTTGACATGGATAATTGCAAAGAAATGTCTACACCTATGGGTTCTAGTTCTTATGTTGATCAAGATGAATCAGGTGTTTCCATCGACATCACTAAATATCGAGGTATGATTGGCTCCTTATTATATTTGACGGCAATTCGTCCTGACATAATGTTCAGTGTTTATCTCTGTGCCCGCTTTCAAGCTAACCCAAAGGAATCTCATCTCACGGCGGTAAAGAGGATCATGAAGTATCTCAAAGGGACAACAAATGTGGGATTATGGTATCCAAAAGGTAGTATATGCAACTTAATTGGTTATTCTGACGCGGATTATGCAGGATGTAAAATAGATAGAAAAAGCACAAGTGGTACTTATCACATTCTTGGTAATGCATTAGTATCATGGGCCTGCAAGAAACAAGCATGTGTTGCTCTAAGCACGGCTGAAGCTGAATATATTGCAGCGGGTAGTAGTTGCACTCAAATTTTGTGGCTAAAACAACAACTTCGTGACTACAGACTCGATCTAGGGTGCATTCCTCTAAGATGCGACAACACAAGTGCAATCAACATCACAAAGAATCCCGTCATGCATTCAAGGACCAAACATATAGACATTCGACATCATTTTCTCCGTGATCATGTTCTTCAAGGAGATGTCAAGGTAACCTTTGTAGATACTCATAATCAACTTGCCGATATCTTCACCAAACCTTTGGCGAAAGAACCTTTCTACAAAATTTGGCGAGAGCTCGGCATACTTGACGAACGCGACGTATAAAGGTGTATTCTACCCTTGATATTTCTTTTATATATGTTGTTATACATGCCATATATGAATTTATGTTATGTGATACTTATTTTTCAAGAAAAATTTGGTTTTTGGACAATTTTTGTTGGTGCAAATCGATTGCACAAAGAGTGTAATCGATTGCACAAAGAAATTTTTTTCATTCTGTCCATTATGTTTCATGTGCAAATCGATTTCACCTTTACTGCAATCGATTGCACTATGTGCATTTTGCTTTAATTTTTGTTTCTATTTGTGTGCAAATCGATTGCACATGGTAATGCAATCGATTGCACGCACTGAAAGTAGCTTTTATGATAGAAAATTAATATTGGTCGGATTTTCTCTCTCGTCTTCCAAAGCCAAATACACTTCAATACTAATAACTCATTCCATACCTACCAAAATCACTTCCAATTCTCTCTCACAAAAACCCTAAAACCACAAAACCTAAAAACACCATATCCATGGCTTCAAGAACAAAGATAAAGGCATCAGCTTCAGATAAAGGGAAAAAGAAGATTGACTCATCATCCAATCCACTACTCTCAACTCTCACCGAAGCACAAGAAGTCAGATTTGTCAAAGATTTTCAAAGGAAAATTGTTTCCAACCCTAAGTATGGTATTCTCTCCTCCTTCCCTGAAGAATGTTTTTCATTTCAGAACGATCTAGCTGCTTATGGTCTGGAACCATTGATTTCTTCGTACGGCCCATACTACCTGGATCTAGTAAGAATGTTTTTCAGTAACCTAACTCCCTACAAAGAAAGTATTGTCACATATGTGTTGGGAACTCGCATCTCCCTAACTCCTCAGGTTGTTGGTGAGATCTTGCATATTCCTTTTACTGGAAGCTCCCTATATGACCCTGAAGAAGAAATATGGGATGGCTATACAAAAAAGGGATTCTTTTACAGCATAGGGCGGTTAAGGGAAGCTGAATTTCGCGCCAAATGGATACATGGTCTTGGCGGAGTGATTCTTTGATACGGTGGGAGAACTGACTTGAGGTTTTGCGTTTGTGTTCACAAATGTTTCGGTTTAGCAAGAGTCGCCACCGACTTTTTATTTTATCCTAAGGAAAGGTCAAAAAGCACAGGAAAGACCTTTGAGATGTTTTCTGGGATTCGGGGAGTAGATTATGAAAAGGGAAGGTGCAAGCACCCTTTTCATCCATGGTTATCCATGGGCTCTTAGTTACTTGTTTATATCACTTGCTTTACTTTTCAATTGTTTGAAATGGTGCTTTGTGTGTGGTTTTAAAAGATGTTTTGAAAAGAGGCCATCGTTGTGGCAACCTTTGTAATGATTCTTGTTTGAATGTATACAAAGGTGTTTTTGTCTTTTGAAAAGATTTCAATGTTTGAAAGTTTGATTTGGATAATGTTTTGAAATTGTGTTGTGAAGTGTGTTTGAAAATAGCAAGGATGTTTTTGCAAGCTTTTTGATCAAGTAACTAAGAGTTATCTACCCTATTTTACTCAAAGATCTTTCTTATGTTTTTAACCCTTTTGACAGTGTTACTTCACCATTGTATTTGGTGAATAACCTTGTGTTAGGATGATAAAAGGGACAGGCGCGGGTCATCGTATAGACCATGATAGCAATTGTGTCAAGTATTTTTGGCAATTTTCTTGAGGGACTTGATCATTTTATTTAGGCAACTCAGATAGCATCATCGAGGGACTATGATCTTTTGTTTGGTTTTTATTTTGCCAAAGTACTTAACATGCATACCATGGCCCATTTTTGAAGGCAACAAGTGGATTATAACCCTAGGGGTGCAAGTGTGCATTGTGTTTGTTTTTCATGCATTTTTGTATTTTATTAGGTCAAACTATTTGTTGGTTTTGATTTTGCATACAAACCCTAATTCTCTAACCATGGCATAATTGAAAGCGTAAAAGTGCGAGAATTTAAATTCTAAGCTATTACAACATGATTATGAGGATGGGGGTACAATTTTGAATAAGGGAATATTTGACAAGAAATATAAACCCTAAGTTATTACAACCAAATTGAATCTCAAATGCATCAATATTTAAATGTACAATATTTAAATAAACAAGATAAATAAATATTAAATAAAATGTATTATGCAAAAAAAAAAGTTTTTATGTATGTAAAAATATTTTAAATGTAAAGAAATATAAATAAATAAATAAATAAATAAATATTAGTTTTATTTATTTTAGGGTAAACCCTAATTTCTTTTAAGAAGATAAATATTATATATTATTTATATACAAAAATATATTAATATGTACAAAAATGAAATATATTTAAAAAACGTGTTTTTTAGTATAAATAATAATAAAAATAGGAATGTAATATTTTTGTATTTTTATCTTATGTTTTTTTAATAAAATAAAAGTGTGTATATATATATATGTGTACAAAAATGAAATATATATATATATATATATATATATATATATATATATATATATATATATATATATATATATATATATATATATATATATATATATATATATATATATATATATATATATATATATATATATATATATATATATATATATATATATATATATATATATATATATTAAATATATTAAGTATGTATAAAATAGAATAAAATATTTACAAAAATAAAATATATTCAAGAAAATATTTCCAGTATGAATAAAAATAAGAAATAAAAGTAAAAGTATTATTTACAATTGTTTTTAAATTTAAACAAATAATAAGAAAAAGTATTAATAATGTTTTAATGTATTAGAAAAAATTAAAATAAATACCAAATAAATGTAAAAAAATCATGAAAATATTTTTTAAGCATTTTTTATGTTTGGAAATAAAATAATAAAATCAAAAATGAAATTAAAATGCAAAAATAACAAAATATAAAGGAAATGGGCCAGGGGGTGCATTTAGCAAAAGGGGGGTGTTATAAGCAAGCAGGCCAAGCCCAGCCCAGCAACTTCATCTTCTTCCTCCAGACTTTTGAAAACACACGCCTGTTATACAAACTTGAACATCCTGGAAACGTGATATTTTGCCAAAACTCAAAACATGAAACTTGTAGAGAATTTAAATACGAATCTAACCATATAAAGCATTAATCCTAACTCTCAAAGACCAGAGATAATTTCTCTCTAAAATCTGACCTAGTTTTTGCAGCATGTTCATGGATGAAATTCTCCTAGCACACTTAATATAAATGAAAATTGAGGATATGTACAGCTTCATGACATTGAATGCAACATTTTTCATTCACAAACCTAAGGCTAAATGTTCCTAAATAGAGAGATAGAAAGTGATGAAAAACCTGTTTCAGTTGGATTCGAGTTGGACAATGCAGAGCTTCTCAACAAGTTTTGAGGTGTCTAGTAGCTTACCTGAACTTCACTTGATCTTTTCCAATAGCTAGCTTTCCTTGAATGTCCCCGAATCAACCTCTAGAAGTCAAACTGCACAAGCTTGAAATGAAAATGGTGAACATTGTAAATGGAGTTACAGTTGGAAATGGAGGTTTGGGATAGCTTGAGTGAGTTGAATGGAATGTGTTTGAAGTGGAAGGGAGCAAAACGCACGAGCAAAATGAGCTATGGCACTCAAGTTGCAGCAGTTGCCCTGTTTTGCAAGTTTTTTGTGTTTTGATGTTTAAGAGTGTTTAAGGGATGAATGGCTCGTGTTTCTGGCTCACGGGGATGTGAAAAACTTGTTTGAAATGTTGGCTAGAGTTGAATATATCAGATGCTCAAGTTATGTCCTTTTGGCAAGTTGACTTGTTTTGAAAGAAAAGTGTGAAGTGAAATGAGGTAGGCATGTACAGGCTATCTCCAAGCATGCACAAGTTTCTTGTACATTTTCCTGAGTTTGTGGAACTTTTTTGCTGCAAAGAAAGAGGTCCAAGGCTCAAGAGAAGCAATGTTGACATAAAGTTGCCTTTATGAAAATGGAAATGTTACCTTTATGCCCAAAATGGATTTATTCATTGTGCCAAGCTCTAATGATCAGAATAACACCAATGTCCAATGAGTTTGCATTCAATTTTTGAGTGTTAAAGGGTTTAGAGACCTGTAATTAAGTACAAAGCTATTTTGGACAGATTTTGCAACTTGTATGAACATGTATTGGCCATGGATACAAAGTGAGTTTTTGCCAATTCAAGCATTCGATTCTCCCTAACCACAAATGTGATTGAGGAGTTCTTGGACAATTTAGAAAGCTTGCAACATGTACTATAATCCATCTTTGAAATTCAACTTGATACTCCAAGTGGAACTATGTGAAAAATGTCCAAGAAGATGGGTCAAAATCCTGCCTAAACTAGGGCAAAATTTCTCTAAGTTAAAAGTTTTAGGGACCCTTGTTCCAAAAATCATAACTCGAGATCTAAGATTATTTTGAGAAAAATTTGTGAATCAAAGTTGTAGACTTTGTGGAGGACTACAACTTTCATATTGTAAGTTTTGTTTTAATCCATTTGCATCTTGGTGAAAATGTGGGGCAAAGTTAGGAAAAATTAAGAAAATTTCATAACTTAGAAAATTTCTAAGTTATGAAAATTTTCAATTTCAAACCCTAATTTGCAATTTTGGGTTTCTTGATGAACAAGTTTCATAATTTGACATATCTTGATGAAAAATGACCCTTGGTACTTGATTTTGACCAAAAAGTCAAAGTTTGACTTTTCAGCGTATAGTCAAATTTTGATCAGTTGACTGAAAAATTCATCTGTCAATCCAATGCATTTGAGATCTTTTGAACTTGTTGAATATGTCAAGATGATGCCATTGATTCCTTGAGTCTATGGTTGAATTTTATTTGCCATTGGCTAGGTCAAATAGTCAAAAATTGCCTTTGTATAGTCAAAACCCTAAAAATGACCATTTTGCCCTTTTGGTGATCTGATCAAATTTCTTGTGGAATTGTGGTCCAAACTTGATCAAATGGTTCATATGAGTTCATAATGTTGATGTGGGTCATAATTCATGAGGTTTGACTGTAAATTGGCCACAGTTGACTTTTTCCCCAATACAGCTGATTTCTAGGTCAACTGTCCAATTGACTGGGCAAAAATGTGATTCAAGGCTTGAAACTTGGTATGGACAAACTTGTGAGTCCAACATGAAGTATGAAAGTCAATTTGGGCATTGAAGGTCCAAAAATCCCTGTGCAAACTCAAACCCTAGTTTAAGTCAACAGTGCAAGGAGGTGCCTTGAGCAGAGTAAACCCTAGCTTGATCTTGAGTTCCAAGAGCCTTGTGATTAGAAATGTTGATAAAATGAGAGGTCAAATTTTGGGGTACAACAGTTTCCCCTGTTCAATCTTCTTGAACCTGAAGAGTTAGATTGGCAAGTTTGCCTTTCGTGATCGAAGGTAAAAGAGGATCGGACACTGGAGTGCCCGTAAATTTGCACTCGTCAAAATATTGTTGAGGGAATGGGCTTAAAGATGCCATTTGGAGATGGTAGAATCTTGCTAGAGATGGGCTTAAAAATGCCATCTAAGATTTGTTTGTTGGAAATCAGTAGAATGAACATCAGAATGGTATCCGTATTTGGAACGTATCTGAGTTGTATCTGGAGACTGAATTTGTATGAGCAAGGGAATAGCGTCTATGTTTAGAGCGTATCCGAGCTGTAACTGTATTTGATTCCTTGAATGAATATCAGAGCGACTTCCGTGTCTGGAGTGTATCTGTATTGGGAATGGGTAACAGAGAAACATCTGTGTATGCAGCAACTGTGTACTGGGGAATAATTCTGAATGAGTGACAGAATGGCAACCGTGTCTGGGGCGTATCTGGACTGTATCTGAAGTTGAGGTCTGTATGAGTAGCAGAATGACTTCCTTGTCTGGAGTGTATCTGAAACTGTAACTGGGATCTGAATAAGTGACAAAATGACTTCCATGGCGACTGCACTGGGGAGAATCAAACTTCTGGTGTAAGGGACAGAATGGCATCCATGTTTGGAGTGTATCTGAACTTGAAGTTGATAATTGAATCTGAATGAGAGATAGAATGGCCGCCGTGTCTGGAGCGTATCTAGTCTGTATCGGATTGCTGAAGTCTAAATGAGTAGTAGAATGACCACCGTATCTGAGGTGTATCCATACTGTATTTTGACTTGAAATTTTGAATGAGTAATAGAATGACCACCGTGTCTGGGGTGTATCCGTACTGTATCTGAACAATTGTTAACGATAGCCTTTTAATCTTATCCTGAAAAGGGTAAAATGTTAGCTAAAACACAAAGTTATGTTGCATGATATGTATGATGCAATGAAATGTGTTTCATCAATGTTTATGATATATGAATGTAATGGATGTGCATGTAAGCTGAGTAGCTGTCTTGCTGAGGAAAATAAATCCTTGTTAACTGGAGATAATGAAATCCTTGACTGCTGTCGGGGAAAGTGAATCCTTGACCGATGCTGGGGATTCCAAAAATCTTTGATTATTGAAGATGAGAAATCCTTGCTGACTGCTTGGGGATTAAAGATCTTTGATTGTTGAGAATGAGAAATCCTGGGACCACTGCTGGAGATTGAAAATCCTTGGTGATTTGTGTGGATTTAACAAGAGTTTTGACAACTTCTGTGGGGAATGAGAATCCTTCATGACCTTCCTGGGAAATAAGGAAAACTCTGAAAATATCTACTGGGGAATTAAAACCTGGGAGGCTTTGAATGGAGAAACAGGAAATAGAATCTTTGTTTTATTGGGAAATAAACTCTGTGGAGAGAGTGTTTACTCGGCTGGGGAAATCAAGAGCTTGGGTTGTATGCCAATCTACTGGGGGAGTTGGGGAAAGCTGAATAGTTCTCGCTGGGGAATGATAGTTGGACATTTGACTTCGCTGGGGAAGAAGGTTTAGAATATTCTAGCTCCGCTGGGGATATGTATTTCAGGGTTTTCGGGCTCCACTGGGGATCGGGAGTTTGAACTCTGATGGGAACTTTGTGATTTAACTCCGCTGGGGAATAAAGTTTAGAATACACTGGCTCCGTTGGGGATCTATACTCCAAGGTTTTAGCTTTGTTGAGGAGCTGGATGATGTACTGCAGGGGATTTCTTCTGGAATAGCCTAAAGACGTCTTCCTACCCTTTCAATCTACCAGTAATTATCCTTTCTCAATTTCGTTTTATTTGTAAGCAGTGATTATATTCAAATGCATATGCCTATTTAACAAAACATTGGACGTTTTCAAATAAAACATAAGTGTAAAAAGAAAGGAAAGGCAAACAAATTTTTCACTGTGAAGTATTTTTGTATTAACTTTTGTAAGTATCTTTGTACAAAGGAGACAGACATCCTAGTAAGAGAATGTTGTCGTAAATTGAGAAAAAATTTAGACAAAAGAAAGATGGCTATGTGCGATAATTCCATGGGGTTCCCATTCTTCTATGGTCTTCACAACTCTGAGTATCTTGTCCATTCGCTGCTTCGTCCGCTGATGATTGGATTGATCAGGAGCTTGGAGCTTGTTGGTGAAGAGATTGTCCTTAAAGTGATCCGACGAGACATAGTCATACGCTTTAATTCCCTAATTTTTGCCTGGACTGCCCTTTCGGGTTTTCAGTCCACCGGGAAACCCTTTTTTGCCCAAGTCGCCCTTTCGGGTTTTCAACTTGCCGGGTGTACAGATTTTTTGTTTATCCCTAATTTTTGCCTGAATCGCCTTTTCGGGTTTTCGATTCACCGGGATGCCCATTTTTTTGCCCAAGTCGCCCTTTCGGGTTTTCAACTTGTCGGGTCGATTTATGCGTAGTATCTTTTGACTATGTCTGCGTTCGCAGGGTGCGGCAGGTCGTCGCCGTCCATGGTGGTCAGAATCATTGCCCCACCAAAAAAGATGTTCTTGATGATAAATTGTCCTTCGTAAGTAGGAGTCCACTTGCCCCTGGGATCGCTTTGCGGCGAGATGATCCGCTTGATTACAAGATCTCCGACTTAATATACTTGACGTCTGACTTTCTTGTTGAAAGCCTTGATCATCCGTTTTTGATACATCTGACCATGACAAACAGTAGTAAGTCGTTTCTCGTCGATCAAGTTAAGTTGATCAAGCCTGGTCTGAATCCAATCATCTTCACTTAAACCGGCATCCTTCATAATCCTTAAGGAAGGAATCTGAACTTCCATAGGTAGAACAACTTCCATGCCATATACCAGAGAAAAGGGGGTTTCCCCCTGTTGAAGTACGTGCCATGGTACGATATCTATGCAGAGCAAACGGTATCATCTCATGCTAGTCCTTATAGGTGACTGTCATCTTTTGAATGATCTTCTTGATATTTTTGTTCGTGGCTTCAATAACACCGTTCATCTTTGGCCGATAGGGAGATGAATTGTGATGATAAATCTTGAACTGCTCGCACAGAGCGGTGATCATAATGTTGTTCAAATTTGTACCGTTGTCCGTGATAATCCTGTCGGGGATACCATACCAGCATATGAGGTTCTGCTTGATGAAGCGGGCAACCACATTCTTTGTAACAGAGGCGTAGGAAGCTGCTTCGATCCACTTGGTAAAATAATCAATAGCGACCAAGATGAAGTGATGTCCATTGGATGTCGTAGGCTTGATCTCTCCAATCATGTTGATTCCCCACATTACGAATGGCCAAGGAGCTGTTAGCACGTTGAGAGGAATAGGAGGAATATGTACTTTGTCGACGTAGACTTGACATTTGTGGCAAGTACGGGAATGTTGATGACAATTAGCTTCCATGGTAGACCAGTAGTAGCCTGCCCTTAGAATCTTCTTAGCCATCGTATGTCCGCTTAAGTGGGTGCCAAATGTGCCACTATGTATCTCGGTCATGATCAACTCAACTTCAACCTTGTCCACATAACGAAGTAGAATACAATCATGGCTGCGCTTATAAAGGATACCATTGCTTAGGAAGAACTTGGCAGCAAATCTCCTTAAGAACTTTTTGTCATTGATGGAAGCTCCTTCAGGGTATTCTCGAGTCTGGAGATACCTTTTTATTTCATGAAACCAGGTTTGTTCCACTACTTCTTCGGTATTAACCTCATGACAGTGCGCAGGTTCATCCATTCGCTCGATGTTGGTTTGGGGAGCCTCATTATCCCAGTTGAGTTTAAACATGGAAGACATTGTAGCCAGATCATCTGCTAGCTGATTTTCTTCTCACGGGAAGTGCTCGAAAGTAATCTGCTCGAAATAAGGCAACAATGTCAAGACATGTTCTTTGTATGGGATAAGATTAGGATGTTTAGTGTCCCACTCTCCTTTGAATTGACTGATAACCAAAGCCGAGTCCCCAAATACGACCAAAGATTTTATTCCCAAGTCTATAGCAGCCTTGAGACCAAAGATGCAAGCTTCATATTCAGCCATGTTGTTGGTACAACTGAAGCAAAATCGGGCAGTGAAGGGTGTATGGCAACCTTCCGGAGAAATGAGTACCGCACCGATACCGTTTCCAAGTGCATTTGAAGCACCATCAAAGTACAGGGTCCATCGAGATCCTTGTTCAGGTCCGTCATACGGTCTGTTACCTTCAATGTTGTCCAATGTCATGATGTCCTCGTCAGGGAAGTCGAATCTCATAGATTGGTAATCTTCGACAGCTTGATGAGCTAGATGGTCAGCGAGTACACTCCCCTTTATAGCCTTTTGGGTAGTATACTGGATATCATACTCAGTCAGGATCATTTTCCATCTAGCGATTCTTCCAGATAAAGCAGGCTTCTCGAAGATATACTTGATCGGATCCACTTTTGAAATCAGTAAAGTGGTATGAGTCAACATATACTGGCTTAGCCGGCGAGCAGCCCATACTAAAGAGCAACTAGTTTTCTCGAGCAGTGAGTAGCGAGTCTCACAGTCGGTAAACTTTTTGCTAAGGTAATAAATGGCATGCTCTTTTCGGCCAGACTCGTTATGTTGGCCCAGTACGCACCCCATTGAGTTATCCAAAACAGTCAGATACATGATTAACGGCCTTCCTTTGACGGGTGGCATCAAGATAGGAGGTTCTAGTAAATACTCCTTGATCTTATCAAAAGCAACTTGACAATCATTGTTCCATTCAACTACCTGATCTTTCTTCAACAACTTGAAGATTGGCTCACAGGTAGAGATTAGGGGAGAGATGAACCTCGCAATATAGTTTAGGCGTCCCAAGAAACCTCTAACCTCTTTTTTAGTGTGGGGGGCGGGCATTTCTTGTATAGCTTTGACTTTAGCAGGATCAACCTCAATGCCTTTGTTGTTGACAATAAATCTCATAAGTTTACCAGATCTGACTCCAAAAGTGCACTTGCTTGGGTTCAGTCTGAGCTTATACTCCTTCAATCTGACAAACAGCTTTTGCAGATGGTCGAGGTGTTCTTCTTTTGTCTGTGATCGGGCTATCATGTCGTCCACGTAGACTTCAATCTCATGATGTATCATGTCATGAAACAAAGCTACCATGGCACATTGATAGGTTGCTCCGGCATTCTTCAGTCCGAATGGCATCACTTTGTAGCAGAAGGTACCCCATTGCGTGACAAAAGTAGTTTTCTCCATGTCTTCGGGGGCCATTTTGATCTGGTTGTATCCCGAGAATCTGTCCATGAAGGAAAATACCTTGTGTTGAGCTGTGTTGAGTTGTGTTGTCAACCAAGATGTCGATGTGTGGTAGGGGAAAATCATCTTTAGGGCTAGCCCTGTTTAAATCCCGATAGTCCACACACATTCTGACTCTGCCGTCCTTTTTAGGCACGAGCACAATGTTAGCAACCCATTGTGGATAGGAAGTAACGGCCAGAAAGCCAGTGTTGAATTGCTTCATTACCTCAGCTTTGATCTTCTCAGACATGTCGGGCCTCATCCGACAGACTTTTTGTTTGATCGGTGGACAATCTTCTCTTGTAGGGAGACGGTGAACCACGATATTTGTATCTAGTCCCGGCATGTCTTCATAGGACCAGGCGAAGATTTCAACATATTCATTCAACAAATGCACTAAGAGCTCTTTGACACTTGGTTCCAGGTTGGCACCCACCTTAACCTCTTTCTGGTCTTCCTCCGTTCCCAAGTTGATGGTTTCTAGCAACTCTTCATGGGGCAGAATAGCCCTTTCCTCTTGTTGTAGAAGTCCGGCTAACTCTCCAGGCACTTCACAGTCTTCATCACCTTCGTACTCGGCATGATTGACCAAATCTTCAGAGTCACCGAAGGCTAAAGCAGAATAGTCACCCATGGAATCCGGAGTGGATGGGTACCTGCATTTTGTGAGTGTGGATGTGTGTAAGGGATAGCCATCCTTAAACAAAACAAAATGTAAAAGGAAAGAAAATGAACACAACAGTTTATAGATGAAAACATCCAATGATTCATTAAACATGGCATATGATAATGAAGAAAATCAAGCCCTTACAAATGGACCTATATGCCCCGGGCAAGGCATAAGGTGAAAATAGTGTACAGATTGTTTAGTTATTACAGACCAAAATAGGAAATTGTTCAAAGATGAATTATTGGTTGATGAAAGTGATGGGAATAAAGTCCTTCGCTTCCCAGTTGCTTAATCCCCCTTCGACGGTTGGAAAGATCTAATCTTCAAAGTTGTCTTCTTCATCATCATCTTCTAAGGAATTAATTCCATGGTGAGTGATTTTTACGGGTGGTCCTCCAGCCCTGGAGCGACGCATAGCTTTCTGGCCAGCAGCAGTAAAACCTAGTCCGAACTTGTCCATCTTGTGGGGAAAATCAGGCAGTTGTCCCTACACTATACTCCTTCCTTCTTTGATTACAGCCTCCGCATCCTTGAGGGATGCCATCCTAGACACAGGCTTGGAAACGATAGGCACATCTGTCATTGTCTTTGCAACTGCGACTTCAGGAGAAACTTCCTCAAAATGTTGGAAAGGCGTTTCTATGAATTCGCCATCCAACTCCATATAGCGGAAGGAGTTGAGGTGACTTATCATGTACTCTTCCTCACCGTGCATCATTATAATCTTACCCTGAACAAGATACTTTAGCATTTGGTGTAAGGAGGAGGTAACTTCCCCAGCATAGTGGATCCACGGCCTTCCCAACAAGCAAGAATATGAAGGACGGATATCCATCACATAAAAGGTAGAGTTGAAAATTTATGTGCCAACCTTGATAGGAATGTCCACTTCTCCATGAACCATTCTCTTAGAACTGTCGAAGGCTCTAACAACAATGTTACTGGGCTTGAGGGTCAATCCTTCGCAGTCCAATCTATCCAACGCCTTTTTCGGCAGCACATTCAAAGATGAACCGGTATCAACTAGTACATGGGCAAGGGTGGTTCCCCTGCATTCTACTGAGACATGCAGCGCGTCGTTGTGCTTCCTTCCCTTGGGGGTCAAATCAGCATCGAAAAAACCAAGACCATTATCAGCAGTAAGGCTAGCCACGCACTCTTGAAACTGGTCAGCCGAATTTTCTTGAGGCACGTGTGCCGTCTTTAGAAATTTGATTAAGGCCTTAGCATGAGCCTCAGAGCAGAGTAGGAGAGCCAACATGGAGATTTTGGAAGAGGCCTGCCCTAGCTGTTCCACAACATCGTAGTCGCTCTTCTTGATTATCTTTAAGATTTCTTCCATCTCTTTCTGGGTGGTCTCGGGGATAACCACAGTATGAGCCTTCGTCCTGACAGGTGCTTCTAGTATCCCCTTACCTTTATTGGAAGTAACATCAGAGGGTCCAGCTCTGGGTACATCAACTTCTTCAATTATCGGGCTTTGCACAGATTGCTTAATAGGTACAGAAACTCTCGAGGGTCCGAAGATTGCTCGTGGAGGAGCAATCTCCGGAGAAAATATCCTTCCGTTGCGAGTTATCTTGCTCGTTCCTGCGATATTCCATATATCAGGGGTTTCATCATCGGAATTCTCTTGGACTGACTCAATCTGTTTGATACCATGATAGAAGATTTCTCCTCCGTAGTTCCATGGTATTGTCTTGTTAGATTCATACGGGACAGGCCCCGGCATGGTTATTTTCAACGGCACAAACATAGGATCAGGCGTAATCTTGACACGCCTTTTGCAAGCCTTGGGAAGATTGTCGGAGATGGTTATTATTGCAATGTCATTGGTCGGAGTAACAAAGGTGGCAGGAGTAACAGGAGTGAAGGTATCAACAGGAGTCTTTTGAAAGAGTATCTCTTGGGTATCCATCAGGCATTGGATGCCTGATTTTAACATTGGGCAGTCAGCTTGCATGTTTAAACAAAAGTAACAGTCTTTTCCACAGCCTGGGAATATCCCAACTCTCATCAAATTCACTTTAATCACTGGTAACGGAGTCAAAAGGTTAGCAACATTGGTAACATGAAGATCTTCCATAATGGCATGAACATCATGACTGTGCTTGGGCATTGGGGCAGAAATCACATTTGGCTTTTCGGGCGCATCGAATTCGACCTCCTTGGCATCAATCAAGTCTTGGATTTTGTTCTTAAGAGCCCAATAGTTGTTGGTATCATGCCCTACACTGTCAGAGTGGTAAGCACATTTTGCATTGGAGTGGTAATATGGAGAAGAGGTATTAGGGTTCTTTGGCGCTTCCTTCAAATTGGTAAGATTCAGCTTTAACAAATGAGGGAGTACTTGAGCCGGTGTCATATTGATTCGGGTGAATTGTCGTTGTGGCCTTTCTACCCTTTGCTGATTAGATCTTGGCTGATTGCTGCGAGGTTGATCATTTGAAGAGTTTTGGATCATCACAGCCCCCACAGTTGGCCGGCGCTCGGTTCTTCTTTGGCTTTTCTGAGAATAAACAGCATAAGCTTCCTTCTTAGCTGGGAAGGTCTTCATAACAACGGTGGACACGGAGGCATCTTTCTGAATCTTACCACTTTTAATACCCGCCTCGACCCTTTCACCGGTCAGAATTAATTCGGTGAATCCTGCAGAGGAACTCCCGATTAAATGATTGAAGAAAGGGCCAAACAGGGTCCCTAAAAACATGTCAACCAGCTCTCTATCCGACAGTGGTGGCTGCACCCTTCCAGCCAGATCACGCCACTTCTGGGCATACTCTTTAAATCCCTCGTTATAAGCCATACCCATACTCTGTAGTTGAGTACGAGTAGGCGCTAAATCAGCATTGTATTGGTATTGTCGGTAGAAAGCAACAACTAAGTCTTCCCAGTTATGAACCTCCGATCTCTCGAGTTGATAGAACCAGTCCAATTGTGTGCCTGACAAACTGTCTTGAAAATAATGGACCCAAATATCTTTATCAGAAGAGTGGGGTTGGATCTTTCTGACGTAGGATCTCAGATGCATTTTTGGACAGGACAAATCGTCATACTTAGAAAATGTAGGAACTTTGAACTTGGGAGGAATGACGATCCCAGCGACCAACCCTAGTTCTTCGAAATCTAAACCAGGTACCCTTTGCAACTCCATGGCTGCCAACCAATCCTCAAGATTTTTAAATTTATCATCCTCCGGGGGATATTGCTGTTCGGATTAATCTTCATCCTCTTCCTCTTCTTCTTCTTCAACTTCAGATTCAGAAGACATCACAGTTCCTTTTCCTTTACCATCCCCTTCATCAGACGTTGAGGGGAATTTGAGAACTTTTCTAGCATTGCTTTCAAACCTTCTTCCCATAATGACCACACCAGGTCTTTTCTTCTTTTTCTCTTTATCTTTCTCCAACAGTTCTTTAAGGTCCTCTTGACCCTTTGCTAAGGTCATGAGGAGTTGCTGGAATTGCGAATTCTGTGCTTGCAGATCCTTAACCGTCCTCTCCAAATCCATCTTGCTGTTATAAACAACAGAAAGATAAGGAAACCTGGTGTGAAGACCTGTTTATGCATATGATGAATGGTATGTTATTCATATAATGCATTCAAGGATTCATAAATTCAAATTTGTTGTAAACAAAAAAGAACACACGTCATATTAAGAAGAAATTTGTTAGTACATAAGTGCCCCATGGGCAAAATATTACAAAATTCTTAATGTAAAAAGACATTGCGCATCCTATTTGGTGCAATGTAAGTGTTGAGAGTTTCCTCCTCGTGAAGTCGACGGGTAAGCTCTAAAACCTTCTTCTCACTGGCATAGAAGCTGGCTTCAAAAGTATTTCGTTCTTCTTTGAGTTGGATCCAACTCTTTTGTAATTCTTCCCATGATGTTGGCATGTCAGGATGTAAGAGGGTGTATGGAACCTCTCCTTCCATAACAGGCTCTTTGATCACGGGGAGAATGTGAGGATATGGCATCATGAGACTCTGGGCATGGGTTCGTACCCACTTGAGATAAGGCTCAAGGGGGATGGAATTCTTGTGCCCCAGTGTCTTACTATCCACTTTGTTGGGAATCCTCCAAGCTTTGATGAACCTTTGTCGAAGTCCTTGCGCATCGTTGTCAAAGTCAAAAACCAGGTTAGGAATCAGCATATCATGAGGGCCATCCCTTCTAGCATATCCAAACTGTCTTAGAGCTAAACAGGGGTTGTAGGTATGCCTCCCCTAATTCCAAGTAGTGGGACATTAGGGAATTCCCCACAACGATCAATGATGATGACATTTTCTCTAGACCGAGAACACCAATGAACATCAGAATGTGTGAGGGTTATCAACGGTTGTGACGACCTTAAACCTTGTTCATTCTTCAAAACTGGTTGTGGAAGGTGAGAAATAAACCATCTTGCTAGAAGAGGAGTACAGCACATGAGAACACCTCTTTTCCTCATTGTTTGTGTGTAAAATGAGTGTAGGATGTCTCCAAACAATGTAGGCACAGGATTCCGAGATATGAAAATCTTGACGACATTCACATCTATAAGTTGATCAGGGTTTGGGAACAAGACCAACCCATAGATGAGAAGTGCTACAATCTCCTCAAAAGCTTGCAGATCTAAAGAATTCCAGCAGTCTTGTGCTTTCTCAAACAGAAACTTTTCCAAGAAACCCTTGACACCACTTCTGGTTTCCCAATGACCCTTGATATCAGATGGTTGCAAGTGCAAGGCTTGAGCAACATATTCAAGCTTTGGTTCTCTTTCCGTACCATTGTAGGGTAGTTGATGAAGAATAGGAATCCTCAGGAGTTGAGAAAATTCCTCCAAAGTAGGTACTAGTTGATAATCAGGGAATGTGAAACAATGGTGTAGGGGGTCAAAGAACTGGAAGAGAACTTTCACCATGTCTTCTTTAATGTTAGAGTTGACCAAGTTGAGAAGTCTACCATGTCTTTCACTGAAGAGAGAATTCTCTGGAATCCTGGAAGTAAGCTCCTTGAGTTGAGGAGGGATTCTCACAAGGTTGACCTGAATAGTTTTTCTGCGAAGAGATTCCATGACCTACAAAACAAGAACAAAGATGAAGATCCAAACCCTTGAAATGGTTAGTGGATGCATATGATGCTTTATGATGTTCATGATGTATGCACAAGCACATGTACAAACAAGTGACACAAAAACCCTAGTTTCAAGCTTGCATGAGGTTTCATAGGTAAGTATCCTCTTGAAGTTAGTTGGCTCAACCTGTCCTATAAATAGTAACTGGGTTCTAAGGAGCTCAATATCACTGGATTATTTTCTATGTTCATTGTTTTGGTTTAGCCACTTAACTGGCGACCAAAATATTCCAAGAAAACAACCCTCAATGAGTGTAGTATCAAGTATCTACCTACTTCGGACTGCACCAAAGCCGGTCATCTCACTACCCCTAATAAGGACAAGATGGTCAAGTAAGGTTCTAAGAGTTCATTAGTGTTTCATGACATCACTCAGCGGCCCCGTATTCTCTTTGATTGACTTAAAGGCTACCGGTACTCACAAATATGTCGCACTAATATAGCTATTGCTTCAACCATGTCGGTATACCCCGCACAGCTTCCACAACGTATTGCTATTTACCTATGAATGTTTTCCAAATCCGGGTGTAGGATTTCAAGCCCAAGCAAGAGAACCAAATGTAAAGTAATCAAAGCAATCAAGATAAGCATGCAAAGGGTGATCTAAGCCCTAAGGTTACTCCAATTTTAAAGAACTCCCCAGTAGAGTCGCCAGTTCTGTGATACGGTGGGAGAACTGACTTGAGGTTTTGCGTTTGTGTTCACAAATGTTTCGGTTTAGCAAGAGTCGCCACCGACTTTTTATTTTATCCTAAGGAAAGATCAAAAAGCATAGGAAAGACCTTTGAGATGTTTTCTTGGATTCGGGGAGTAGATTATGAAAAGGGAAGGTGCAAGCACCCTTTTCATCCATGGTTATCCATGGGCTCTTAGTTACTTGTTTAGATCACTTGCTTTACTTTTTAATTGTTTGAAATGGTGCTTTGTGTGTGGTTTTAAAAGATGTTTTGAAAAGAGGTCATCATTGTGGCAACCTTTGTAATGATTCTTGTTTGAATGTATACAAAGGTGTTTTTGTCTTTTGAAAAGATTTCAATGTTTGAAAGTTTGATTTGGATAATGTTTTGAAATTGTGTTGTGAAGTGTGTTTGAAAATAGCAAGGATGTTTTTGCAAGCTTTTTGATCAAGTAACTAAGAGTTATCTACCCTATTTTACTCAAAGATCTTTGTTATGTTTTTAACTCTTTTGACAGTGTTATTTCACCATTGTATTTGGTGAATAACCCTGTGTTAGGATGTTAAACGGGACAGGCGCGGGTCATCGTATAGACCATGATAGCAATTGTGTCAAGTATTTTTGGCAATTTTCTTGAGGGACTTGATCATTTTGTTTAGGCAACTCAGATAGCGTCATCGAGGGACTATGATCTTTTGTTTAGTTTTTATTTTGTCAAAGTACTTAACATGCATACCATGGCCCATTTTTGAAGGCAACAAGTGGATTGTAACCCTAGGGGTGCAAGTGTGATTGTGTTTGTTTTTCATGCATTTTTGTCTTTGATTAGGTCAAACTATTTGTTGGTTTTGATTTTGCATACAAACCCTAATTCTCTAATCATGGCATAATTGAAAGCGTATAAGTACGAGAATTTAAATTCTAAGCTATTACAACATGATTATGGGGATGGGGGTACAATTTTGAATAAGGGGATATTTGACAAGAAATATAAACCCTAAGTTATTACAACCAAATTGAATCTCAAATGCATCAATATTTAAATGTACAATATTTAAATAAACAAGATAAATAAATATTAAATAAAATGTATTATGCAAAAAAATAAGTTTTTATGTATGTAAACATATTTTCAATGTAAAGAAATATAAAGAAATAAATAAATAAAAAAAGATTAATTTTATTTATTTTAGGGTAAACCCTAATTTCTTTTAAGAAGATAAATATTATATATTATTTATATACAAAAATATATTAATATGTACAAAAATTAAATATATTTAAAAAAAAAGTGTTTTTTAGTATAAATAATAATAAAAATAAGAATGTAATATTTTTGTATTTTTATCTTATGTTTTTTTAATAAAATAAAAGTGTGTGTATATATATATTTTTAGTATGAATAAAAATAAGAAATAAAAGTAAAAGTATTATTTACAATTGTTTTTAAATTTAAACAAATAATAAGAAAAAGTATTAATAATGTTTTAATGTATTAGAAAAAATTAAAATAAATACCAAATAAATGTAAAAAAATTATGAAAATATTTTTTAAGCATTTTTTATGTTTGGAAATAAAATAATAAAGTCGGAAATGAAATTAAAATGCAAAAATAATAAAATATAAAGGAAATGGACCAGGGGTGCATTTAGCAAAAGGGGGGTGTTAGAAGCAAGCAGGCCAAGCCCAGCCCAGCAACTTCATCTTCTTCCTCCAGACTTTTTAAAACGCGCGCCTGTTATACAAACTTGAACATCCTGGAAACGTGATCTTTTGCCAAAACTCAAAACATGAAACTTGTAGAGAATTTAAATACGAATCTAACCATATAAAGCATTAATCCTAACTCTCAAAGACCAGAGAGAATTTCTCTGGCCCTAAAATCTGACCTAGTTTTTGCAGCATGTTCATGGATGAAATTCTCCTAGCATACTTAATATAAATGAAAACTGAGGATATGTACAGCTTCATGGCATTGAATGCAAAAAATTTCATTCACAAACCTAAGGCTAAATGTTCCTAAATAGAGAGATAGAAAGTGATGAAAAACCTGTTTCAGTTGGATTCGAGTTGGACAATGTAGAGCTTCTCAACAAGTTTTGAGGTGTCTGGTAGCTTGCTTGAACTTCACTTGATATTTTCCAATAGCTAGCTTGTCTTGAATGTCCCTGAATCAGCCTCTAGAAGTCAAACTGCACAAGCTTGAAATGAAAATGGTGAACACTGTAAATGGAGTTACAGTTGGCAATGGAGGTTTGGGATAGCTTGAGTGAGTTGAATGGAAGGTGTTTGAAGTGGAAGGGAGCAAAACGCACGAGCAAAATGAGCTATGGCACTCAAGTTGCAGCAGCTGCCCTGTTTTGCAAGTTTTTGGTGTTTTGATGTTTGAGAGTGTTTGAGGGATGAATGGCTCGTGTTTCTGGCTCACAGGGATGTGCAAAACTTGTTTTAAATGTTGGCTAGAGTTGAATATATCAGATGCTCAAGTTATGTCCTTTTGGCAAGTTGACTTGTTTTGAAAGAAAAGTGTGAAGTGAAATGAGGTAGGCTTATACAGGCTATCTCCAAGCATGCACAAGTTTCTTGTGGAATTATGGTCCAAACTTGATCAAATGGTTCACATGAGTTCATAATATTGATGTGGGTCAGAATTCATGAAGTTTGACTGTAAATTGGCCACAGTTGACTTTTTCCCCAATACAGCTGATTTCTAGGTCAACTGTCCAATTGACTGGGCAAAAATGTGATTCAAGGCTTGAAACTTGGTATGGACAAACTTGTGAGTCCAACATGAAGTATGAAAGTCAATTTGGGCATTGAAGGTCCAAAAATCTCTGTGCAAACTCAAACCCTAGTTTAAGTCAACAGTGCAAGGAGGTGCCTTGAGCAGAGCAAACCCTAGCTTGATCTTGAGTTCCAAGAGCCTTGTGATTAGAAATGTTGATAAAATGAGAGGGCAAATTTTTGGGTACAACAGATTCCTTCCAGAGATTCCTGGAGTGCAGGTAACCTCTATATAGACGATCGTTTATTTCATTATTTCTTGGTCTATATACTTTTTCCAAGGGCTGGAAACCATTGCACGGTTACCGACTTCGAGATGCAGCTTATTTATGCAAGGAAGAAAGGAGTTAATGTAAACTGGGCAAGGATGATAATGATGCATATGTTGAGAGTGGACGAAAAATCTAAATTCCTTCCATATGCTTATTTTGTCACCTTGATTATAGAGGAAATTGGTGTATACTTTTGCGGTTTTGAAAAGGTGGATATGGATCCTATTTTAAGCAGAATTTCAATTAAGAATTTTGATTCAAGGATGGGCGTACATTTTAATCCAGAAACAAAGACCATCACCTATATTGGTGAAGATGTTGTTGGCAATGAAGATAATGACCAAGAAGTTGAAGGTGGTGAAGTTGTGCCTCCTCCTCCTACTGCTCCCTCTGGTCCAAGCAACCAAGAACTCATGGACTACATGGCTCAACAGTTTGCTTCTATGAATACCAACATCAATAATCAATGGAGTGCAATAAATGACTCCACTACAATCCGGATAAATGATTTTCGCTCGGATGTGAACCAACAATTCTCATACCTTTATTCTCACCTTCATATCCCACCATACGACCCAAACAACCCAGCTGCTCCTCCTCCTCATTACACAGAACCTCCACTTCAACAACAATTCCCAAACCATAGCTCATGGCCTTAAAATCATCCAGACATTCATCACCCCTAATGTTCTGGCTGACTATTCTTTTCTGTTATGTTGTTATCTTTCAGTGTTTCATTTGTTCAACTTTTCTGTGTAACTCTTAAAACAATTTTTGTTTCTATTTTATATTCTATAATTTTGTCATATATTGCTCTATTATTTGCTTTTAGCATCTTTCCCTTCTTTTTGATAATGTCAAAGGGGGAGAAAGATGTATGGTAATTTATGCTTGTATTTACATTATGTTATTTTTTTCAAGGTGCTCTCCAATCAAGATGAAGAATTGCAAAGGATTCCAACCCTCTCCTACATAGGGGGAGTTTTGCATCTCAGGGGGAGAAGCTCTTCCGGAAAGTACATAGAATAAAGAAAGATTGTTTGTCATCATCAAAAAGGGGGAGAATGTGAAATCAAGTTTCTCAAATAAGCTTTTATTTTGATGAAGACAAACCATGGCAAACAAAGAAGGAAAAGACTTTGATCAAGCATCTAAGCATCTAAGGATAATATCTTCAATCAAAGCTCTCAACATCTTTAAAGGTACAATAATATTATCTACTTTGATCTTAAGATATAGATGCTCAAATATGAAAAAGAAATGTTTAAGAATCATTACTCAAGCTTTTCAAAGATAAAGTTTCACTTTTCATATGCATGCAATCGATTTGCACCATAGTACAATCGATTGCACTCTTCAAAAATTCCAAATCTTTTGCTTCTGTTTCTTAATGCAATTGATTACATTGTTTGTGCAATCAATTGCAAACTTAAAATTTTCAAAACGTTTGCTTCTGACTTAGCATGCAATCGATTACATAGTTGGTGCAATCGATTGCACTCATTTAAATTTTGCTACTGACTTAGCATGTAATTGATTACATTGTTAATGCAATCGATTGCAATCTTAAAATTTTGAAAATATAGTTGTTGAAAACCTTGTGCAATCGATTACACACTGCACGAATTTGAAAAGTTACAGCTTTGTTCATGCCTTTTGATCATGCCTTTTCATTACATCTTTTCACTCAAACTTGGCATTTGTTCATGATACATTTCCAGATCTTCATGATGTTTCAAAAGGGTGTTATGAACATATAAATATTCAATTTCAAATCCAGGTCTAACACCTTCTTTCATAATATTTTTTTGAACTTTGAAAATACAAACTCAAGCATTCTTCACTTTCATGCATAAGTTTTCTGCACATTTTCATAATTCAAACAGAAAACTTTGAGCAAATATATCTTGAGTCTTTGTACAATATTATTATTGAAAGAATAAGATTATACATTGTCAAAATCACTCTTATGATCAATATTACTCTACTCACTCAAACTCACAAATTGATATTTACTTACTTATTTTCCAGGATTGTTGGAATTAAGTTTAAGTGTTTTTGTTGAAATCTTGTCTTTCCAAGTTGTTGGATACAAGTGTAGTTACATTGAGAGGATTGTTCTCATAGGTAACTTAGTGAAAATCCAAGAGGATTGTTCTTGGTCCAAGAGGATTGTTCTTGGTTTGGTTGGTAGTTCTTGTGTAAGTTTGCCACAATAAGGAAATCTCTTTCATGTTGAAAGGGGACTAGAGTACTCTCGGACTATGAGGGGAACCAGGATATGTCGTCCGTGTCTCTTTATTTTTCTACATCTTTAAGCTTTCCTAAACTCACTTATAACCAGAAAAATAAGAACCATCATCACTAAAAACCATAATTTTTAAAAGTACCTAATTCACCCCCCCCTCTTAGGCGCACTTCGTACTTACAGATTTTCCATGGGCTCTTAGGTACTTGCTCATTTTTAAATTGCTTGTGTGTGTGCTTTGTTTTTTTTGAAAATTTTGACTTCGTGATAACCCTTGTATCAGTCCTCAAAGGTGTGACGAAGTTGTTTTAAAAGTTTGTTTGAAAAGTGTAAGTGTGAAAAGTTTTGATTTGAGCAAGTACCTACTAGCATCTACCTACTCGAAAAAAGATTGCTTCTATTCTTGTTTCCCTTATACAGCGCTATCCTACTATTGAGAAATAGGTAGCATCGTCGTTGGAATTTGTAAGGGCCAATTCGAAAGGGACGTACGATCGCTAAAGCAATGTTAGGACACCTTAGTAGTAACCCTAGAGTCTTAAGATCTTTCTCGAGGCAACATTTTTGAGGCAACATTCGAATGAGATGTTTGATCTTTTTTAGACAGGAGGGCAACCACTAAGACACCCTATGCTTAACGATCGTTTACCGAAGGCAATCGAAGTGAGAGTATACCCTAAGAGTGATATGTGCGAGTGATTTATTTTTAGTTATTTATCTTTGCACATTAGGGTTTTCTAACCGTATTAATTTGTCATGCATTCTTGTCATACAACCTTATTAGCATACATCTAAACAGTTAAATATTTGCAGGAATTAAAAATGCGAGAAAATAGATCTACGCTATTACAAGGCTTCGGGGAGGGGGATTAATTACATAGCCAAAAACCCGGGAATTTAAACAGTAAATAAAACCATAAATTAACTATTACAAACCATGAACAGTTACAACAATATTGTAAAAATAATAAACACGCGTGCCATGAATCGAATACGAGACAACTAGGGTTTTGCCCCTTGCCTAAACCTAATTGCGATTGATTAAAAAAGTCTTGTTATGTTTTAAGAAAATAATGGAATTGTTAAATTAAAGGAAAATCCTAAGTCTAATTAATTTTAAACTAAGAAAAATAAATTAATTCATCTAAAAGCCTTATTTTTGTATTTTTATTTATTTGAGAAAAAAGAGCAAAATAAAATTAAATCAAAAGTTTAACCTAATTTCTATTTGATTTTATTTTTGAAAACAAATTATAATTTTCCTAATTTAAACTAAATTAAATTAATTTTGATAAAATAAAAACTAATCCTAATTTTTGATGAATTATTGATTTTATGGTTTTTGTGAAAAAATGACTAATTTATGAATTAAAGAAAATAAAAACAAATATTGAAAGATTTAAATAAATTAAAAAGGAAAATGGAAGGAATAATGGGCCTGTATTAGCAATTATGGGGGTGTGATATTTGAGATACTGAGCCCAAAAGATCCAGGCCCGTTTGACTTTGCCTGATCCAATGTGGTTGTTGACTGGAGGCGTATGGTGGTCCTCCAAGAGTGGCACGTTGATCTGGGTCAGAGATGCGTTTGATGGCCAGATGTTGAGGGTTCATGGTAGACGCTGGAGGTTGTAGTGTACTTGAATTCCTGAAACAAAATAGCATGAACGAAGTTTGGGACCTGGGGATCGAACCCAGGTCCTTATGCATAATTCCACCCCCACACTACCATTTGTGCTACGTGTTTCTTTTGTACATATAATAATAATACACAATATATCAAACACGATGGTTAGAAAAAAAAACGTGCGGAATTTTAAAACAGCCAATGGTGGCGAGGCACGTTGCCTTCTTCTTCCTTGTTCGTCGTGTTAGGCTGTAAACTTATACCTACAGGCGTGGCTCCATGGCTAAAGATCTGTAAATTTCAATAATCAAGAAAACGCATGCTAAATAAATTTTAATTACATGGTTCCATTTGTCTTGAACCCACGAACACCATGGTATTACTTTCTTGGACCAATTTTACTGATACAGAGAAACCTCAAAACATAAGAGCAAACCCTAACAATGGCATCTCTTGATTCATGTACTAAAACACAATTAAACACTACCAAAAGCTTGAAAATTCAATGATAAACAAGGATATATGCACAAAACATGCTAATGATGCGTGAACCAATGAAAACAAAATCAAAGTTTTGGGACAAAACCGTGACTTCTATACCTATGATTCCAGGCATGAGAAAGCTTGCAATTGGTTGGGATATGTTCCTGGGATGTCCAGCAATCTGTTGGCAATGTGATAATGGCACAAATTGGCCTCTAGTATGGAAATTGGATCACCACTTTTTCTTGAATTTTTTTAGTTTTGTTTGCCTCTTTCACGACTGTTCAACCCCCTTTTGTGCCTTGCCTTCCTTCTTTATATGTAATACAACATGCTAGGTCAACAAAAACAACCTCAATCTTGCTCATCATGAAGATTTGATTTGGTTCTTCATGGCATATGATTTCTTTCCAATTTTGCTCAAATTCAATCTTTTTCCAACCAAATCAGCCTTGCACAAATCAAAAATCATCCCTAAAACACAATAAATGATTTATTTGATTTTATTTGATTTTATTTAAATTTTAAATGAATAAAAATCAAAATAAATAAAATAAATAAATAAATAAAGCATGGAGGGTCCCATAGGTCATGGACTATGTTATCATTGAAGTGCAAAAAAGTTGGGCCCATTTAGCAAAAAATGCAAATTTGAGCATATTTGACTTTTGGAAATTTTGCAAAAAAGGTCAACTTGGCCAATGCATAACTCTCTCAATTTTGACTCTTTTGATCTCATCTCAATTGAGTCTTCCATGTTCATGTATGAAGCTTTGACCCAAAAGGTGTTTTGTTGACTTTTCAAAATGACCTATAATGTCAAAATTCATATCTTTTGTGAGTGCATATTTTGAACTTGGGAGCTGAAGATGAATTGTATGGAATTGCATCCTATTCAAAATGAGCTTTGGATGGATCATTTCTGATAAAGTATGAGAAAGTTATGCTTGGTCAATGTTGAGTTGACTTTTCTTGTAAAACCTTAATTTAGCAACTTTTGGGTTTTGATGAATTGTGAGCAATCCTTGATGAATCATGATCAAACATTGATAAAATTATGAATGATACTTCAAAATGAGGATGTTGACCAAAAATCTTGAAGTTTGACTGTATGTGGGCCACAGTTGACTTTTGACCTAACACAGTCAATTTTCAGGTCTTTGAGCAAATGACTGAGCAAACTTCCTCTGCAAGGCTTGAAACTTGACATGAATGATACTTCAAAATTTTAGAGTATAATAGCTGCCCATGTTCAATCTTCTTAAACCTGAGGATGTAGATTGGTGTGTCTGCCTTTCGTGATCTGAAGGTGGAAGATGATTGAACACTAGAGTGCCCAGAAATTTGCACTCGCATGAAGTGATACTTGAATTGCAATATCGGGAATGGGCTTATAGATGCAATTTGGAAGTTGATGATGGAAGATGGGCTTAAAGATTCCATCCGAAGAGGCGTCGATCGCATAAGAGATTCCTTGGCGAGGTCCGGTATGCCTGTTGTTGAGGAGGACTTTGTTGGGGAATGTTGGTCTATGTCTTGAGAAAAATAGAGTTTTAGGAGCTTCAATTGTCCTTTACTCTACTGGGGAATAATTCTGTTTGGGAAGCGGAAGTTCACTGCGTGTTTGGTCGGGGTATATGTTGCACCGCGACTTACTGGGGAAATGTGAAATCAATTGTGTTTGATTTGTTCCTCAGTCTTATAGTGTTGTGGACTGTTGTTCTGGGGATAAGAGAGGAAAAACCCGGATAGTAAGGTTATGGGGAGGAACCTGGATGGTAAGGTTATGAGAAGTAACCTGGATAGCAGGGTTACTTCGATATGAAAGCCGGGGTAGTAGGGCTGTTGAGAAGGAACCTGGATAGTAGGGTTACTTTGAGATGAAAGCCTGGGTAGTAGGGTTGTGAGAAGGAACCTGGATAGTAGGGTTACTTCGAGAAGAAATCCTGGGTAGTAGGGTTGTGAGAAGGAACCTGGATAGTAGGGTTACTTCGAGATGAAAGCCTGGGTAGTAGGGCTGTGAGAAGGAACCTGGATAGTAGGGTTACTTCTAGATGAAAGCTTGGGTAATAGGGCTGTGAGAAGGAACCTGGATATTAGGTTTACTTCGAGATGAAAGCCTGGGTAGTAGGGTTGTGAGAAGGAACCTGGATAGTAGGGTTACTTCGAGATGAAATCCTGGGTAGTAGGGTTGTGAGAAGGAACCTGGATAGTAGGGTTACTTCGAGATAAAATCCTAGGTAGTAGGGTTGTGAGAAGGAACCTGGATAGTAGGGTTACTTCGAGATGAAAGCCTGGGTAGTATGGTTGTGAGAAGTAACCTGGATAGTAGGGTTACTTCGAGATGAAAGCCTGGGTAGTAGGGCTGTGAGAAGGAACCTGGATAGTAGGGTTACTTTGTTGCACCGATGATTACTCTGTTTAGCTTCGAGTGTTGATCATGGACCCGTTGGAAATTGTTGATAATAACTGTCCTTTCCTGAAATAAATGCATGGTTAGTTATGTGCGATGCATGAGATGCATTGTATGCTGACGTTCTCAAAATAAATGAGACTATGTTATATGTGATGTATGCATATGTCATGATGTACGAACATGAAATACTGACGTGACAATCTGAATCTGGGAAAATAAATCCCTGATTGCTATAAAAACCATAGTTCCTCTACTTCTGTCGGGGATGGTGAACAAAGAATACTATGCTGGGGATTTAGCCATTGTTTACGGATATTGTGTCGAGGAGAGACTCTGTCTGAGGACAATTCTCTGGGAATAACTATGTTGGATGGGAGATACTTTATTGATAGATCTGGCGACTTGGAGAAATAACTCAGCTGGGGATGAATTTTTCGTTGCTGGTGATAACGAATTCTGTTGGAGATTGAATTTTTGCTTGTGAGAGAAATAAACTCTGCCTGGGGAAAAAGTTACTGACTTTCTTGCAATCGTGAATCTTAGCTGGGGAGAGTTATGTCCTGTTCAGAAAAGCTAACACCACTGTCTTTGGACACTTTTCACTCTGTGGGGAGTGTATGTACCACTGCTCATGGTTTGCTTTAGCGTGTTCCCAAGCCACTTTCACTTTTTCAAGAAAAACTACATCTTCCCCTTTACCTAAATAAATGGTTTCCATCACTTCTCGATCAATGGGTCTATCCATCATCGCAAATTCTAATTGACGGCGTGCCAAGATAGGATTATAATTAATGCAACCCCTTGTTCCTATGAGCTGAACATTAGAGAATTCTCTACACCCCATAATGATCTCTTTCGAGCCTATCACACTTTTCCAAACAATATCATACGAAGTAAGTCCAATGATACACTGAGACCATAAAGACGACTCGAAAATATGAACAAAAGGCTCTTTTATAGGCATGTGCATTATCAACCATTTGTAAAGCACAATTGAACAACACATAACTTCCTCTTTCTTCCCATGCCAGGAATGAATGGTGTAATAACTTCCGGCAAGTAGATTTAGTATTGGATTACCATTCATGAAGACATATAATGTAGAAGCGCATTGAATATGGTCCAATTATTACCTCTTGCAAAAACATTGATTTTGATACCAACTAATTCAATGGGAGACCGCTCGCGCCGCATTTGTTAATCCAATTACTTTCAATTTCACCACGGGTCAAATAAAGAGCTCTAAAAATTTCCATGTAGTCCGGAGTCTCTGGTACTTGAACAAATAGAACACCATTAGTCAAATTGACACCCATAATGTGTGCATATTCCTCAAGAGTCGGTGCTAATTGATAGTCCGAAAAGTGAAATAGCGCAACTGTGGATCATAGAGCTGAAGAAGTGTTCTCATGGCCCACTCTTCAAAATCATCATTCACCAATGGCAATAAGTTTCCATATTGTCCTATGAAAACTTCTTTATTCGGCCCCTTCACAAGAGCTCCTATCTCTCGCAATTGACCACTAAAGCATGGAAATTGATAAGCAGTAGTGTTTCTGATAGGCTTTGTGTTTGTCTCCATGTTGCTACCCGTCCTTGATGTTGATGACAACTTTAGAATAATCCTGGAAATGACATGCATATGTAGGTTAGACATATATATATATATATATATATATATATATATATATATATATATATATATATATATATATATATATATATATATATATATATATATATATATATATATATATATATATATATATATATATATATATATATATATATATATATATATATATATATATATATATATATATATATATATATATATATATATATATATATTACATTTCTTTTTGTAAAATAAATATGCCATGATGCAAGTGCAACAAACATGGGATGAAGGTTCCATAATGTTGATTAACTACTGCACCCTTTCTGAATATGTTGGGTGCACTAGGATCAAGTGTCCGGAACATGAACCCAAATGAACCTCTTGGTCAACGGATCAGAAACTCGGAAAATAAATCTGAGAACCATCAGAACAAATGATCACCATACGAACATAGTCACCAACTTTACCTATGATAATCAAGTCCCTCCCTACTCACGAGTAAAAACTAGGTCAAGGTAAGGTCGGGTAACCCAGAATCGAGGGTACTCCTGAAAAACTATCACTGTATCACCTAAGTGAAAATGATAGTCCCTCATTTGTACCTCATCTGAGCATGAACAACATGGCAGCAATAGTGAAACCTAAGTCAACTAGTCGTTCATGTTCCATTATATTCCTAGGGTTTCTATATTTGTGACTTGGCCTGGGTATTGAGCCTTTTACCTCATAATAACACCCACCTAATCATGAAAACATATCCAGCTGAGCAGTATCACCAATATATGGAAAGCGATAAAATTTAATGCAAATATATGCTCATATAAACATGTACAAATGAATAAACTTAAAGCATAAAAATAAACACCCAGAGAAAAGAAAACAAGAGCTAGGATCGACTCCGGGATGGACTAGCAATATGTCAATATGTCCCTAGCAGAGTCGCTAGCTGAAACAGTTGGCTGAACTGTCAACTGATAATGAAATCAATAAATTCGCCATCAAATGTTTTTATCCCACGGGAAGGGAAAGGTATATATCGAGTAAACCTGAGAAGGGAGAAATTAGGGTAAAATGATCGAGAGATTGGGTAAGGGAGTCTGTTACGCGAGGGGAAAATATTAGCACCCCACACGCCCGTAGTACTATATGGTATCCACTCATGTTATTCTAATCTAATGGGTGTGTTCAAAGTCTGTGTCTAAGTTTTAAATTAAAAAGAAAGAGGGAATGCATGCAAAAGAAAAGAGAAAACGATGTAGGGAAAATAAAGTTATGCTCGTTCGGGCCCTACCCCAATGCCTACGTCTCTCTTTTAAGGAATCAGAGCCTCCCTAGTTCGGCTTACTTGTTTTGATGGGTTTGTGTTTTTCATTTGAACAATGTTAGACTCAATCATTCCACCGTTGCTCGACCTTTGGAGACTTACGACCTGTAGTGGAAAGGAACTAACATGCTCTTAGAAGAGAAAATACAATTGGCAAAAAGAAAGAATTGGTTGGTATTTTTTACCTTGAAAAAAATATTTAGAAGTTTTAGATGTTTTATGCGTTTGCCGAGAAAAAGGTTTTTATCTTAGATGTAAAGGATGAAAAAGAAAAGAAAACATCTAAGAGAGACTATCTAAATCTAATCCCTAATGTTATCATACAATGATTGATCCTAAATTTGAGTTTTGAAGGGAAATCTCTACCCTATGTTGACATGCATGGATAATAATCCTAATGTCTATCTCAAATCATCATCTTTAGATGAATCAAGAAGTCCTAAAGGAGCATAGCAAGGGTCTATCACCTAAAACTATGTTTATCTCGAATCATCATCTATAGATGAATCGAGATCTCCTAAGGGAACATGCCGAGGGTAAATCATCTCAAAACATGCACACAAAGATGAAACCAAGTAAGCAAGTCAATAGGCTCAAGAGAGCTAGCTCAAGAGAGCACATAAAATGTGTCATGAGCAGCGCATGCTGACCCAAGTCAAATGTCGAACCAAGATATTGAGGATCAAGGTAGGAAAACCAATCAACAATCGAAAGGCTCAAGAGAGCACACATAGAGAAATCCTATCTAGTCTAGCACACCAAAGAGAGTCTAACAAAACTATCCTATGGGGAACATGCAATAAGAGCAAAGTCGTGATCTTAATTTCTAAATTGAGTGACTCATCGATCAATAAGAAATAAATAAAATTGATAAAATCCTATAGGGAGCATGCAATGAGGGCGAAGTCGTGATCTCAATTTCTAAATTGAGTGACTCATCCATCAACAAGAAATAAAGGAAAGCTATAAAATCCTATAGGGAGCATGCACTGAGAGCGAAGTCGTGATCTCAATCTCTAAATTGAGTGACTCATCGATCAACAACCAAGGAAGCAAACACAAGCACAGTGCATATAGCAAATAAAGTGCGGAATACCTGCTACAGGTCTTTAAACATAGACTTTGCCACTATAGGAGCTCCCAGAGAACTATCTAGAAAACTATGAAGAGTGAAAGAAATAAAGAGGAAGCGGATAATGCATATAATTGTAAATGTATATACTTCGAATTTTAACTTACTTTCTAAAGAACAAGAGAGAAGAAGGAAAATATAAATTTGAATGAAATGAAAGAAAGAGAAGAAGATAATTAAAGAAGAAATGAGATTTTTTGTGTGCAGGTAAGTAACATGATTCTCTAATTTTTTTCAGTCAATTTGATTCCTATGGAAAGAGCAGCAAGATTCTTTGAAAATATTATGGTTCCTGCAAAAGTTTGATTCCTTTTTTATAATAATGTATGAGTGAGTAAAGGTCGTAACGGTGCGGTATAAGTGTTTTGTGGCTGTAACAACATTTTGTCGCAGCCGTAATGGTGTTTCATTTGCGATATTTTCTTAGTCTTAAAACGGTGAATAACGGTATTAGAAACTCCAAAACCATTTTGCCGCGATAGTATTTGCGATCGCATTCTGTTTTTTAAAACTTTGGTCTTTATAACAAAAGTACATATTTATTAAATCGCCGAACCTGATGACCCAGTCTTTAAGACATATCACAACACGTACAAAATTTAAAATTTTCAAAATACCATAATTTCATAATTTATTCTTTAAATTCAAATTCTAAACGTAGTAACCACACAAAACAAAATAGTACAAAATATAAATTCAAATAAATTTTGAAAAAGGTCTAATTGCAAATGAAAGAAATTTTTTTAAAATAAATTTTGGACAATGTTTACTTTTTTTTTAAATTTTTTTAAAATAATTATCAAAATAACGTCATTTTGTATAAAGAAAAAAAGTTGCAGAGATTCATATGAATGAACCTGCTTTGGCAATTGAAAGATGGTTAAAGCATAAAGAGACCACCTACAATAATGAAGAAGATAGAACAACAATCATGTTCAATCTTTGTCATCATTAACATAGGAAGGCATGACACATGACGTCTCTTATTGGGTACAAGTAGTAAGTGGTTAAAGTGTCACTATTAGATTTAGAAATGTTTAACTTAGGACCTTTGTAACTTGTATTTACTTTGTTCATCATGAGTTAAAGTCCTTGAGTTGGATAATATGAAATTTAATAACAAAATAATCTTTTGTATGTTATGATTGAGCGATTATGATATAGTTTGTTCATATACATTTTTTATATATATTTATTCTTCTGGTTGATCATCTTAGGAATAAATAAAAATTTATTAGGACTAATGAATCTTCTAATAAATGGACTTAGTGAACAAATATGGTAAAAATTCAACTAACTATACATGGCTAACTTAGTTACTTTAGCCATAGACAACTGGGATCATAGGGATAATCAAAGCACTTAATTTGAAATCTATTGATGCTATTATGAGGCTTAGGAATAAGTTGTGTAATGAATCAGTGCATATTTTGACGTTGTAGGCATACACCACTAGATTATTTTCTAACCTCATATGTCACGATATATCATTTCATATTAATACATTAGATACATTCATTAAATGAATCATTGTCCAACATGTTATTCCAATCTATTATAGCCTTTACTTCCAAGTTGTAGTTTATTTGTTTCTGACCATGTAACAACAATAAATTATTTTATTTCCTTTGCTCTTGTTTACTTTATAATTTTTGCACGAGAATACTTTTACCTTGTGGAATCGATACTTTTACTTAAACATTTGCTACTAATTTGATTGTGTATACTTGTACATATAAAACAGTCATAAATTTTTTGGTGTTGTTGTAGGAGATTGTGTCATTAACATTTTGATTTTTCATTGAAATTCTAAAATTAGCATTTGCATTTTATATATTTTATGCCTTATGGTGACACGACTGCCATGTGAATTTTCTGTATGTGCAGGTTAATATCTATAGTTTACATATGACACCTTTATCTAGAAAGAACTTTCTAAATCTTAAGAGATTTCAAGTGACTAATCAAATATTGGGAACCCTTTTTCGTGCACCTAAATTTGAGCAACTTGAGATTTTTCTTGAAGACCATCAAGAAAAGGAAGAAGAAGACATGGAACAACAAGATACCATTTATATTTCCAATGAAAGAGCAAGAAGTATTATAGAATATGTTATCTTTGAACAAAATTCCATGAACATTGGTTTCATAAGGCCATAGATCATCATAACTTAGTTTGAGATCAAGCTAATAATATTTCAATAATGAGATATATTGGCCAATACTCAGGTGTTGTGAAAGATGATATGAATTTACACTGGAAGCAAATTCTTGAAGTTGTAAGCAACTTTAACATCCCTAAAGTAATTTATGATAATTATACGCTTAAATTGTTTTATACTATGAGAGGGGTAGAGCCAAGACCTAGATTAACTCTTTAGGACCAAATTTTGTAGCCACATAGAATGATTTGAATGACAAATTTATAACCATGTAATTTTTTCCTATAAAAAATGAAAAAATGATCAATTAAATCACCTCATTTGAACAAAGATATGATGACTCATTGTTTGAAGCTTGGGAAAGACTTAAGGAGATGTTAAGATAATTTTGCCACAATGAATTCTAATTCGTATTCAATTAGAAACATTTTATAATTGTTTTGTGTCATATTAAAGAAACATATTGGATGCATCATTTGATATAACCTTGTCATCCGAGTCTTATAATAAATGTTATCAGTTAATTAAATGTATTAAAACCAAAAATTACCAATGGAAAACTCCTATAGACACATCTTCCATAATTAGCAAGAAACGGATTGGTGTTAATGAAGTCACTAAAACTACTACACTTATTTCTCGGAAGGCTTATACTCGCAATATGAACAAAGCAATTATAATACCACCTGAAGCACAAGTTTTCAAACCAATCAAAGTTATGACTGATGCGACTAAAGTAGCTTATGTTTATTATGGGGGTGCACGTTTATTTGAAGAATGTTCATCCAACCTCGTGTATGTTAATTATGTGGGAAATAACAAATATAACAACCCATACAGTAATACATACAATCCATTATGGGGGAATCATCCTAATTTCTCATGGTCCGACACTCAAAATCAATGCAAATAGGGAAATTAATAGAAGTAATTAGTTGGAATATTTTCTGAAATTTTTCATGCAAGAGACAAAGAATCAAATTCAAGTACCACAAAAACATTGATACTTGTAATGTCATCTCACTAAGAGGTGGTAAAGAATATGAAGGGCCAAATCAAGAAGACCAAGATAACCGATGGATGAATAAGAGACCTTCTGATACATTAGAAGTGCTAATCATCGAAGTTGGGAAAGAACTAAACACAGTTTAATTAGAAATATAAGAAACACAATAACATGTCTTGAACAAATGGAGGACTTTTATCATGACACCTGCAACTCAAGAAGTGTCAACCGACGTTCCAAAAACCATCATGCAAAGGATTTTCTAACAAAGAGGTAACATGTAACAGAGTTTTCTACTCTTGCGTTTGCTCAAGATCGCATCTGACAATTGCAAGGAAAGAAACCTCCAAAAATGAAGAATTAAGGAAGCTCTTGCAAAAGTGGGGATACTTTATATGGTAAAGCTTTGTGTAACTTTTGTGGAAGTATTAATCTTATGCCCATGTTTGTATTCCACGAGTTTGGAATTGGAGATACTAAGCCAACTACCATAACACTTCAATTAGGTAACAGAAGTATATGATATTTGAAATTCTGGAACACATAATATCAGAAGTCAAGGTTGATGTCTCAACAACACACAATGTCACGACATATAATATAACATATACAGGAAGAAAAAAAAACTTGATAAAAACAAAAAGATTTGTAGAAAAGTAAATTGCAGAAACTTAAAGAACACAATCAGTTGTTAACCCAGTTCAGTACAACTCGTCTGCTCTGAAGGCTACCAAGTCAGGAAGGAAATCCACTATCAATAGTATAAATTTGAAGGGAAATAATCCCAGTTTATACTTCTCACTTAATCCTTACCCAATGCAATTTCTACCTATAAACCTTCTAGATATGAGAATTCCTCTCACTCCCAATCACTGCAGTGATTTCAAACAATCACAATCCCATGAAATGTCTCAAGAAACTAAAAAGAAGATTTCACTTCCAAAAATACTTAGTCTTGATTAAAAGCTTTAACTAAGAACAATACTCAATTATTTGCTTAAAAGCTTATAGAAGAATAATAACTTGATAAACAAGTAACAATCAGTCAACTCAAATGCCTCAAAAGATACATGAGGACATACAAAAGCGCACAGAGAAACTAAGGAACTCTCAAACCCTAAACCTTTATTTTTCACAAGGATTTACAATAAAACTATGCTACTTAAAAAACTAGGTCTTGGACAACTCTTTATATAGGATTTTGTTGTTAGGCTTGCACTCTTCAACAAATCAAATCTTCAGCTTTAAATCCCTGCAGAATCTTCTCCATAAAAATAGAAACAAAAAACAAATATTTCAAATATTTCCTAAAAAGTCTTAAAGATCCTTTTTATGAAACAAATCAAATCTACAATTGTTCCTAAAAATCCTTGATTGCTTGCGTCTGTTATGAGTGCTAGAAACCTCCAGAATCTCATATTTTTCAATCAAATCTTCAAGGATATTATCCATTTGTACCGTCATGATATTCGGTTACAACATGTTACAACATCTGATAGAACATCTATCAAATAAGTACCAACAGACTCTATTGTACTAGCTGGAATCATCATTAATTTCTCATATATCTTCGAAATGTTTGTTCTTCCATCTTGGCCATCTTTTAATGCTTTAGCAAGATCTTCTTATTCTAGTTCTTTAGCTTATAGATCCCTTATCTTCTTTCCAATGGACATTAAGGCACTAGATATTAGCTTTCTCTGAAGTTCATCTTCATCAATATCAATCTTATGAAAACATGACGAGCTAATATGGTCTTCAAGAGCTAAGTTATTCAGATCCTTAACTTCATTAATAGTTGTTACATTTGTTTCCATTATTTGATAGGCTCTTAAATATTTTATTGATATGCTCATATTAGTATAGCTTTTTCTCATGACTGCATGGTCCCCACATTTTCATTTTCTATCATTTTGAACCACTCACAATATTTTATCAAAGCATTTTTCTTTAGATTATTTCACTTATGTGTTCCCTTCATAGTTTAGATTCAATTAATCATATATGATTTTTTTTATACAATATCCACAACCTTATCATATTCCTTAAATGAAATAGGTTTTACAATAAATCTTATGGCTTTGTGATGCAACTTGAACTTTTTTTAGCATTTAGAGAAATGATGCAAGATTTTTTCCTTCAAATTCTTTAGGATGAGTATAGCCATCACATATTAGATTCCACTTATCTAGATTTTGGGAGATATATATAATGAAATTATAAACCTTCTAAAATTTGTATCCATCAGACATAAAAGGTATGATTGAGTAAAAGATGCCGGTTACTTCATCATTAGTATGTGTAGGTTGAGACATATGTTTCTTAAATCTATTTTAACATTATAAAGTGAAGTGCTTAAATAAGATAACGAGGCTCTCGTGCCAACAGAAGAAATATTTTATTGACCTATTAAAACTTTTTATGGATGTTTTGATTGAAGCTCAAGTCAATCATAACTGATGGGGGATAAATAGATAATGGAAGAAAGATGGGTACACAAAATTTATCCTAATTCACCCCTATAACTTGGAGCTACATTCAATACCCTTGCACTAATAGATTTTCAATATAATCAAATTGATTACAAAGATCATTAAGATATTTCCTTATCCAATTTACCTCTATGTTAGATTTCTCAAACGCAGAGAGGTGATCCCAACTAAATCACTTTGTCTTCTCAGAGAATATAGCTAACATTTAGTCTATTGAAGATTACAATTAGATAAATAAATAAATGATATAGTGTTTACACGATATCACTCAAGAGATTACGTAAATTACTTATTTTACAAATAGAAGTTTTTTTTTTTAATCTTTCAACAAAAATCTTATACAATGAAATCATTTACTTGTTTTTCTTCATTTTTAGTAGAGCTTCTTCTCTATATGAGAAGGGTATCAATTTGATCATCTAATAAATGATCAAATACATTGACTTCAAAGTTTGGGGTTGATCAAAGGAACGCGACATAGCCTTGAATACTTGAATTAGAGGATAACATTGAGAGCTTAAACTAGAAGGCACCTAAGCGAGTCTCCAAGGCATGTGCCAAAAGGTTGCTTCAATGGAGTGGTACTAATTGATATGCTTATGGTCACATGTTATATGAAATCTTCCATATGACCAGATGATCGTTTGTAGAATCATCTTTACTATTTTTAGAGGATATTTTATAAGTGATTTAGTAACATGTAACAAATGTTAGACAATAAATTATTCTCATGCATTAATATATTATCATCAAAACTAAAAGGCTGAGCATTGTTCTTCAAATCAAAATCTTAGTTCCACAATGAATTCGATGTGTGATATAATTTACAAATTGGAGTAATTATGAAGAAAATTATCCTAATTGCCACATAATTATGATCTACATAAATATTGTTTTATTAAATTATTTATGCAAATACTATGTAAATGTCTATTTATTATGAGATATGTGACACGTTTCACATAAAAAAAGTTTATTTTATATATATCGAATAATTAATATATTTGAAGATTATATAGATCAGATATATTATATATTCAATAAACTTAAAAAATAAATTTTTTTTTTATAAATAGGATGAGAGAATATTTCCCAGTATATTTGTTTTGTTGGACACTTCCCTTTTGTATACAACTATCATAGATCCTAGTTACCCCATTTCTCTTTATTTAATGACACTATTAACACAAAATGAACTAATAAAGGTCAATTGTTTAATCTTCATGTGTTCTGATTTAATATACAGTATTGACAATTTCGAGAGACTCTAATCACCATAAGAAAGATTCGTTATAAAAAACAATAAAAAAATCTATTAAAAATGTTATTTTCTTTTCCATTTGTAATTTTGTATTCGGTATAAAGTTGTCGAAGATATGCAATATAATATGAGAATGCATCATGCATGGCAATTAATACCCACCCAAAAACAAGAGACAGCAATACAATAAGAATATACTAATAAGAATATACCCTGCTACAAAACGATAACAGGTTAGGAACTTGTATGTGACGAGAATTTTTTACTGTCTTGCCATCTTTTTGCACATTAAATCTCAATACATCATCCTCTTTAATCTATTATTTTTTTAAATAAATTTTATTTTGTCACAAAACATCTACCAAGTGAATGAGCGGAGCAGTGGAAAATTTTTATCATCTGCAAAAACATTAAGCGGAAGCTTTGAAATTTATAGAGGATCCGCTCATTGAATGAGCGGAAGAGTGTTAATGTGTTTTTTTTTTGTTTTTTAAATTAAGTTGCTATAATTAAATAAAATAAATTATAATTAAACAAAATACACTATAATTAAACAAAAAATTCACTAATTTACTTGAGCTAATTTTTTTTCATTTTTAAATTATATAATTTCACTATAATTGTTGGAACAAAGGATTCAAGAAAGATGATTTTGAGAAAAGAAGAAGAAGAAGAAGAAGAAGAAGAAGAATAAGAAGAAGGAGAGAGAGAGAGAGAGAGAGAGAGAGAGAGAGAGAGAGAGAGAGAGAGAGAGAGAGAGAGAGAGAGAGAGAGAGAGAGAGAGAGAGAGAGAGAGAGAGAGAGAGAGAGAGAGAGAGAGAGAGAGAGAGAGAGAGAGAGAGAGAGAGAGAGAGAGAGAGAGATTGTTGTGAGTTAGTTAAGTGTAACTAACTATCTAACTGAATGTATTATTTCTCTTTGATTACAAACATAATGGCCCTTTATATAGGCAAAATGCCCAGGCCCAAATACACATGCTAAAAGCCCAAATAACTACATAACAAGAATTAACCAACTAACACACCCCCTAATTCATGTTATTAAGACTTCTTATCCCGATGTCTTTCTTTAACTCTTCGAACCTCACTTTCTTCAGAGGTTTGGTGAATATATCAGCTAGTTTCACTTCTGTCTTGCAATATTTTATTTTAAGCTTCCTTTTGTTGACTTGATCCCTCAGAAAATGATACCTTTTTTCAATGTGCTTACTTCGACCATGACACACTGGGTGATTCACAAGATTTATAGCTGACTTGTTATCAACAAACAGCTTCATCTTCGATTCTATTATTCTGAGTTCTTCAAGTAGCATTTCGATCCATGCTGCTTAGCATGCATCATATGATGAAGCCACATATTCTGCTTCGCATGATGACAAAGCCACAGTACTTTGCTTCCTCAAACTATAGGATATTGGAGTTCCTTCGATCATGAAAATGTATCATGCAATACTCTTCTTTTCGTCTTGATCTCCACTGAAGTCTGAGTCAGTGTATCCATGAACTTCGACATCTGAGTTGTTCTTCGATTTCTTTGATAACAACACACCATGATTAATAGTTCCCTTTATGTATCTCAACACCCTCTTTACTGCGATGAGATGACATTCTTGAGGCTTCTCTGTAAATCTGCTCAACAATCCTATACTTCTGCTCAACAATCCTATACTTTGACAGATATCTGGTCTAGTATTGCAAAAGATACCTCAAGGATCCAATGATTTGTTTGTAAAGGGTCGAACTTACAAATTCATCATTCGATTCCTTACAGTTTCTCATATTGAACCTCTTCAGTATATCTTGAGCATACTTCATTTGATGCAAGAAAACTCCTTCTTCGATGTCTTTGAATTCCATTCTCAGGAAATATGAGAGATTCCTTAAATCAGATATTTCGAATTCCTACATTAACTTCGACTTTACCTTCATTATCTCAGCTTTGTCTGCTCCTGTAATGGGTAAGCCATCAATATAGAGGCATAAGATGATTCGATTGACATTTTTGACATCATTTACATACACTCCATGTTCAAAGACACACTTTGTGAAACCTGCTTCGATTAGGAAGCTATTTATCATTTTATTCCAAGCTCTAGGAGCTTGCTTCAAGCCATAGAGAGCCTTCCTTAATCTGTAAACTTTCGACTCCTGCCCTTTGACGTTGAAACTTGGTGGTTGAGTAACGTAGACTTCTTCTTCCAATGGACGATTCGAAAATGCTGACTTTATATCAAGTTGGTGCATTTTCCATCCTTTACATGCAGCTTATCGAAACAACAATCCTGATTGTCTCGATCCTCGCAACAGGCACATATACTTCATCGAAGTCAATACCAGGTTTTTGTAGAAAACCTATGGCCACCAGTCTTGCCTTATACGTTGCAATCTAACCATTTGGCCTTCGTTTCACCTTGTAGATCCATTTCACCATCGATTGGTTTCTTGTTGGTTCTTTCGGCAAAGCTCCCAATTCTTGTTCTTCTCAATGGCTCTAAGTTCTTCTTTCATGGCTTCACACCAATTCGAATTACTCAAGGCTTCGCCCAAATCAATTGGTTCTACTTCAGCCATCATCATGGCTTCTTCGATTAAGTCACCATTTGCGTCGATTGCTTTGATCTGGAAACCTCACATATCCAATCAGCCTAGTCGACTCAGTTCTTATTCTTGTGGATCTTCTTTCATTCTACAAAGGTGGTTCTTCATTTCGACTTGTCGAAGCTTCGTTCTGTTCATCTTCTTCGAATATAGTTGTGACTATGTCTGATTCTTGTCGAACTGAACTTCGACTCCAATCCCACCCTTTGCTTTCGTCTACAAGAACATCTCTACTAATCATTAGTTTATCTTCGATTGGTGGATACAACTTGTATGCACCAGTCGAATGATAACCTATGAGCACCATGCCTTCACTTTGATCATCCAGTTTCTTTCTCAATTGTTCAGGTACCACTACGCCAAAAATAAGCTTTAGCATCACACATACGAAAAGCGCTTTTAGGAAAAAGCGCTGCTATAGGTATTAAAAAAAAATTTGCTTAAAAAAAAGCGCTTTCAAAGGGTACCTTAAGAAAGCGCTTTTCAAAAGCGCTGCTAAAGGTCACCCTTAGAAAGCGCTTTTTGAGAAGCGCTGCTAAAGGGTGCCTTTCAGAGGGAACCTAAGAAAGCGCTTTTCAAAAGCGCTGCTAAAGGGCAGCCTTAGAAGAGCGCTTTTCAAAAGCGCTGCTAAATCTGGCCTTTAGAAAGCGCTTTTAAAAGCGCTGCTATAGGGTATGCTACGAAAGCGCTTTTTTATGAAAAAGCGCTGTTATACATGACCATTAGAAAGCGCTTTTAAAAGCGCTTTCGTAGGTTGTTTTATAATAAATTTTAATGTTTTTGATTAAAGCTGTGTTGTGTGTTCGTACTGGCTTTTGTGTTTCCTCTCTTCCAAACCCTTTCGTTCCGCGTTCCTGTTCATCTTCTTCGTCCAACAGCGATTTTTTCATGGTAGCCACCATCGTCAACTCTCATTGCCGCCCCACGAGTCGTCCCTCTCTTCACAAGGTTCGTTGATTATTATTTTCTTCTCATTTATAGTGTATTGGTTGTTGTTGTTGTTTGATGATTTTTGAAAGTTTCCTAAAACCCTTTGATGATTTTCTAATGATGTTATTAATATGTTATTTCATTTTGAGTTAATGTTGAATGAATTAAACTGGTGTTGATTTTGATTGTTCCTAATTTTGTTTTAAAACATGTTGGCTTTAAATTTGTGATGACATTGTGTGATTTGGTTTTGAATGACGAACTCAGTTATGGTATTGTTGTTTATCGTGTGCACATGGAACACTTGTTTGAGATGAGTTTTATTGAGCATTATTAGGATTACATAGTTGTTTCCCGGAATTTGGTTCGGTTGATTTTAGCTTAAGTTGAGCTTGATTTTTCATATCATGAACTTGAATTGGATAACGAGCTTGAATTTTTGGTTCCCGTTAGGTGATTATGTTTTAAAAGTTATTAAGCGTTTATTGAATAATCGGGCACGAAATATATTCTTGGAAGCCATAGTGACATACAAAATTCTTGTTTCATTGATTAGCAGACACAGTTAGTGTTTCTCATTCACACTAGTTGGACGGCAGGTAATTGTGATTCCCGATTAAGGCTCTCTGTCTTTTGATGTTTGTTTAATGTGTTTTGGAAATTAATCGGTTTCTTTAACTTCTTCAGGACCTTCCGATTCAGAGCAACATATCTCACCGGAGAACTCAAACGTGTCAAATCGTCAGAAAACAAGAGAACCGTCAGGTGATTGTTTCTTCTTTTCAATCTATACAAAATATTATTGTATAAAATCTTTTTACCTTGTCAATGAATTAATATAATAAAGTTGCATCTTTTTACCTTCACTGAATTTCTTTGTACATGAGATGTGAGAGAAAAATGATTCTGCAGATTTGATATTATTAGATAGATCAAGAAATTTTTGCAATTTTAGGTTAGGAAAATGGAATACGGTTCAGTTTGGATGGAAAAAGTACAAGGTTTTACGATTCTGAAAGAAAATGAAAACGCGATAGAATTTGGAAAACATAGCCGCGTAAATTGGAAAATGGGTATATAGGAACATGGTGGCTGGTGGAGAACGGTCGTGGAATTTGAGCGAGGTCGGTTCTTATGACCGCCGTAAGACATGAAATGTGACTTGTACCTTCCACCAAAGGGATTCTATATATTTTGCCTTTACATAACCAAAAAATTGACGGACGGTTGGCTCTTACGGCCGCAAAAATCGTCGTAGAAATTTCATTTAAGTTATTATCTCAATTTCATTGAAATTAAGGGAAGGTGTGCCCTTAGATCGATAGGAGAACTCCTTAAACAAATTTATCTCTCCTTCTCTTTCACTCATTTTTATTGTAAATTGTGAATTCATTGATTGTGCAATCAACATATTGAGATAATTTTCTTATCAATAATATTTTAAACAATTTTTTGTTGAGTTGATTGTAATCTATAAAATTGCAATTGATTTTTCATATCAACAAAACCAAAGAAAAATCTGATTAAAATTGATTTCACACCATGTGTTCGACAAATTGATTAAGTTAAGTTTTTGTTTAGCTCAGATTGACTCAGAAATCGTAAACCATGGATAAGACATGGATGTATTCCAATCGATTGTCGAAAGAGTACGAGAACGGGGTATCAGAATTCGTTAAGTTTGCTGTTGCGCATGCCGAAGACCCCGGTCGAATGACATGTCCTTGTTTGTGTTGCTGTTATGGGAATCGGGTTGACGCGGTTCAGTTGGCATCGCATCTAATACGGTATGGAATTGATAGAAGTTATACATGTTGGAATATGCATGGTGAGAAAAGTGATGGGAATGATGAATCGGGGGATAATAGGACCTATGCTTCAAACGACAATGGCACAGATACATACGATTATGATCGAGTTGAAGAGATTGCAGAAGCGCTTGAAGAAGATCTTAATGATTGTCCCAAAATGTTCGAGAGGTTGGTAAGCGATGCAGAGAAACCGTTGTATAATGGTTGTACAAAATTCACAAGATTGTCTGCGGTATTAAAGTTGTACAACTTAAAGGCGGGCAATGGATGGTCGGATAAAAGTTTCACAGAGTTATTAGCCCTTATGAAAGATATGCTACCAGAGGATAATGTTCTCCCCAATCGAACGTATGAGGCCAAAAAGATGTTGTACTCTATTGGCATGAGCTATGACAAGATACATGCCTGTCCAAAAGATTGCGTTTTGTTTCGAAACGAGTATGCATCGTTAAATGAGTGTCCTAAATGCGGTGCCCCTCGATATAAGAAAAAGTTGTCTCCGGCAAAAGTCTTATGGTATTTTCCTATAATTCCGAGATTTAGACGGATGTATCGTAGTGAAACCGATTCAAGACATTTAACTTGGCATGCAGATGAAAGAATTGTTGATGGAAAGTTTCGACATCCGGCAGATTCACCACAGTGGATGAAAATTGATAATGATTATCCTGAATTTGGAAAAGACGCAAGAAACCTTCGCTTGGCATTGTCTAATGATGGAATGAACCCACACGGTATTCAAAGTATCTCGCATAGCACATGGCCTATAATTCTTATGATTTATAACCTACCTCCGTGGCTATGTATGAAGCGTAAGTACATGATGTTATCTGTGTTAATTTCTGGGCCTAAACAACCAGGAAATGACATAGACGTATATTTGGAACCTTTAATCGAAGATTTGAAGATTTTGTGGGAGAACGGTGTGGAGGTTTATGATGGGTATAGGAAAGAAAGTTTCAACTTGAGGGCGATGTTGTTTGGAACAATTAACGATTTTCCAGCCTATGGAAATCTATCCGGGTATAGCATTAAAGGTGAAAAAGCGTGTCCTATCTGTGAAGATGGAACCGATACGATGCGATTGAAACTTTGTCAGAAGAATGTCTTTCTCGGTCATCGTAGATTCTTAAATTCTAAACATCAATATCGTGGATGGAGAAAAGCGTTCAACGGAGATACCGAACAACGTAGAGCTCCGCCTGGATTGACAGGTGATCAATTATTTGAAAAGGTGAAAGATGTGAGTATTCAGTTTGGCAAGCCTTTTGCACATAAAGTTGTTACAGGTGGGTGGAAGAAGAGGTCGATTTTTTTTGAATTGCCATATTGGAAATCTTTGTACGTAAGACATTTTCTTGATGTTATGCATATTGAAAAAAATGTATTTGACAGTGTTATTGGTACGTTACTCAATATAAAAGGGAAGTCTAAGGATGGTCTTAAAGCAAGGGAGGACATGGTAGAGATGGGAATAAGAACTGAATTGGGACCCGTGAAAAAAGGAACACGAACATATCTACCACCTGCTGTTTACACTCTATCCAGAAAGGAGAAAAAAATATTGTGTAAGTTCCTAAGTGAGGTTAAAGTTCCAGAAGGCTACTCATCAGATATTAGAAGACTTGTGTCTATGCAAGACCTCAAGTTAAAGAGTTTAAAGACGCATGATTGCCATGTTATAATGGAACATTTTCTACCGATAGGTATACGTTCTATTCTTCCAGAAAAAGTAAGAAGCGCAATAACTAAACTGTGTTTTTTCTTCAAGTCAATTTGCAGCAAGGTGATCGATCCTGAGATCTTACCAACATTGCAAAAATAAATAGTTGTTACTTTGTGTGATCTTGAAATGTATTTCCCTCCCTCGTTTTTTGACATAATGGTTCATCTTGTCGTTCATCTTGTCAAAGAGACACAACTGTGCGGACCAGCTTATATGAGATGGATGTACCCTACTGAACGTTATATGAAAATACTAAAAGGGTATGTGAAAAACCGAAGTCGACCAGAGGGTTGTATTGCTGAACGATATATTGTTGAAGAAGCGATTGAGTTTTGTACTGAATATCTGTCAAATGTTCAATCAATTGGACTCCCCAAATCTCACATTGTTGAAAAAAAAGAAGGTAAGAAGCTAATTGGAAATGAAGTTGTGACAGTATCAATGGTCGAACGGGATCAAGTGCATTTGTATGTTCTGCATAATGAGCTTGAAGTTGAGCCGTATGTTGAAATTCACAAGGGTGTTCTTCGAGGTTTAAATCCGAATAGAAATGAGAATTAGATTGTACGAGAGCACAATCGAAGTTTCATACCATGGTTTAAGGAACATATTTATTCAAAGTATCGTTCAGATCATGATTCAGTAACAGAAAGATTGAGATGTTTAGCATACGGTCCAAGTTTAATTGTGTTTTCTTATAGCGCATATGCAATTAATGGATACACATTTTATACCAAAGAACAGGATGACAAAAGTACTATGCAAAATAGTGGTGTCACCTTGATCGCTGAAGCAATGCATATATCAAGTGTGAAGGACTTAAACCCAAAATTTGCAAACCTGTCATATTTTGGGGTTATCGAGCACATTTGGATGTTTGATTACGAGAAGTTTCAGATTCCTATATTTGGTTGCAAGTGGGTTGAAAATAATAATGGCATACGAATGGATAAGTCAGGTTTTTTGCAAGTGGATCTTAATAGGGTGGGGTACAAAGATGAGCCTTTCATTCTAGCCTCTCAAGCTAAACAAGTGTTCTATGTCAATGATCCGACAAGTACGAAATGGTCTATAGTGCTACTATCTAACAAAGTAATTGATGAAAGCATTGGAGATCAAAGTGATATTGGTGTTGACATTGAATCTTTAACCATAACTGATCAAAATGATAATGAATCATGTATTAGAAACGATCATAATGAGGGTATTTGGATCAATCCAACTGTCCGCGTTGTTAAGAGACGAGTAGAACACATTCCTACCAAGAAAAGAAAGAGACCTTAGTGAAAAGGGTAATAGTATATATAACTTTCCATTTCATTTTTATATTTGTCATTTCATTTTAATTTGTCATTTCTTTTTTATATTTGTCATTTTATTTTTATTTGCTATTTCATTTATATTTGTCATTTCATTTTAATTTGCCATTTCATTTTTATTTGTCATTTCTTTTTTATATTTGTCATTTCATTTTTATTTGACATTTCATGTTTATGTTTTTTCATTATTACAGATCAAATGGCTAGTAATCAAGATAATGCAAATGCTCCTGAAAATGCTCCTGAAAATACTCAAGAAAATACTTCAGAAAAAGATATTACACGAGGTATTACTATTATGAGGGGAATCATACGTGATAGAGATAGAGGAGTAACCTATAATGTAGAATGGAATGATAATGACCAATTAATTGGGTCTAATGCTGCAAAGTTGACAAGCTACATTGGTACGCTTATTCGTATACACATTCCGATCACCACTCCTAGATGGAAAAGAGGAGAGTTGGATGAGGCTAAGGAGAAAGTTTGGACTGAGATAAAGGTACATATATGGTTTTTGTTATTTGCTTTATCTTGACGATAATATGTGTTTAAATTTCTTTTACTAACACACTTTATGCGTATGTTTTTTTGTAGAGGTCTTTTAACATTGAAGATACCCGTAAAAAGTATATAATGGGTTTGGCTGGAAAAAGACACAGAGGGTGGAGAACATTTTTAACCAACAAGTATCTTAAAGATGATGAAGGAAATTTTCTTGAAGAGGATCCGGAACGTCCAAAGAAGTATGAGAACTTCATTACACCTGAAGAATGGGTTGGTTTTGTAGGCCAAAGAAGAGATGAGAATTTCAAGAAAGTGAGTGCTATAAATCGCGAGAGAGCGTCAAAACCCGCATATCCATACAAAAAAGGGCGTTTGGGATATGCTCGCTTAGAGGAAAAAATTGTAAGTAAATATAAACTCTACGATCTTATTAATTCTCTCAATGTGTTATATAGTTGATGATCTTAAGACCTCCATCATTGTGTAGTTAGAAGAGACGAAAAGTGAC